>APFE030950786.1:0-19713 GCA_000404065.3 Pinus taeda | reverse complement strand
GAAGCTAATGAAGTTTACAAGAGATGATCAGGATGAAATTACTAGGTAATTAATGGTGGACTAGTTTGGCCGACTTACTATGAAGTTACTATAGTAAATCTATGGAGTAAAAAATGTTTACTATGGGAAAGTTTGGTAATACAGGATGAAAGGATGAAATAACACAGGTAAAGAGTATCATCATAGGTAAAAGAGTATCAGTAGGTGAAGATTAGAGTGAAATCCAACACATAAATACCGAGGCAATTGAAAGAGCCAAATCCGAGTTCTAGTATCCAACACATTCATAAATAAAGGGATAGTAAACAATCTGTTTTCCATCTATCTCTATCTGTGTGTGGAAGATAAGTTTTGTTTCCTAAATATATCTCATATAGTTATGAGATATTTTTCATTAATTTTTGTATAAATACTTCACAAATTGGAGTAATTAGGGTGGATTAGAAAAGCATTTCTGTAGACTTTTTGTTTTGAGCTAAAGGAGTGGTTGTAATCAAGGTTGGACTAGTTTACTAGATTAAATAAAGTTGAGGACATTTCACTCGATTCATGTGCACTATGGGAAAAAAATAAGTATTATTTCTCTGAGTTTGATTATTGTTTTCCTTTATGTTATGAAATATCATATGTCTTTCTTATAATTCTTGAAAAGAAACAAGGAATAATATCATCAGAATTAACTTAAGTGCTCTCTGTTTTAATTGTTTGCTTCTTTAATGTTTTCTACTAAATTACTTAAGTTTGGGAATTCTTAATTTCTCCCTTAATTCTGTAATTCATTCGCTCTATTGGCCCCTAATCAAGATTCTTAATTGCCCTTGCTATTGCTAAACCTCCCTTTTTCATTTTGATCCCTGTCGAGGATTCTTCATTTCCCTTGGCCCTGGTTAAGATTTTCATCCATTAAGACCTTCACATTTGTTTTTGTTGTGCTATCTTGCCTTGTGAACTCTTACCTTTATGATTAATCAAATCCTATTAAACATTTCCTACTTGACTTCGTAGCCCAATGGCCTAAATACCTTCTTTGCCCATCTGTTTCCTTAATTCCACCAAACAAATCAAAACAAATTCCTTAAGCATTAATAACTAGCCTAATAGCATATCAAAACAATGCTAAATTATAAAGAGAGAGCCCTCTATGGACTTAGTTTGGCTAGAACCTGGGTCTAAAAGATTGGTTTGTAGTTACCTCGGGCCATTCCTTCTTCAATAACTTCTAAGGAAAAAAGCCTAAGTGATAACAGAAGGAAGAATCAAATCCCCTCTCCTTTTTCGTACCTATTCTTTTCTCTCCTATGAAGTGATTCACTTCCACTATCCTTTCTCCCAACACAAGAAAATATTCATAAATATTTTCCTTTCTTGCTTGTAATGTTTTCCCAAAGAACCATGGCCTTTTTCCTTCTCTTTTAGTTCAACTTAGTTCAAGAACTAGGTCATTCAAGGCTCAGTAACCAACCTTTATTGAATGTCAAAAATAGTTTAGATTTACCGCAACAAACAATCCTTGAAGATCCCAAGCAAATTAGCTTCTCAACACTGGAATTTGTGTCCATTGACTAAACCTATTTCATTTTATCTTTCTTTCAATTCAATGACATGATGTAATGACATGGAATAATCAAGTGAATTTAGGTTGGGTTGTTACATTGGCATCCCACATTAGCCAAGAAGTCAACTGCCTTATTCATAAAATGTTAGGAGTGTTAAGAAATGATGGAGGGAATGGATTGGATCAAGCTTTAAATGTTTGAGATGAGGTTCTCTAGTCACAAACCTCTTAAATTTTGTTTCTATTGAAGTATCATTTATTATCATCCTAGTTATTGTTATATATAGATGGGAGTTAGAATCTACCTGCAACTTTGAGTAACCTTCATTTTTAATCATACTCAGACCCATCTCTAGAGCATGGAACTCTTCCACATTGTTACTAATTATTCCATAATTTATCATATACAACTTCAGAGCCCTTCCTAATTGAAAAATATCCAACCATATCCTATTTAGCTAGGATTCCCTTTGGAAGAACCATCAAAATTTAATGCCATAAAGCTTATTAGAGGAGTGAAGATTATAGTAGTGTCACTCTTACTACTTGGGGACTTGCTTTTCATTCGAGGGATCATACATCGTGAAAGACCTAGGTTTTTTATAATTCTTATCTCATGTTGATTAGCTTTCCAATCCTCTTGATTCCAATCATCTAAGAAGATGGTCTCCTAGATGTTTTATTTGACGATTTCCATCTTCATTTTCTATTTATTTAAATATCTACTTATTTCTTTATTTCCATGTCAACCACATTACAAAACTTGTAACCAATGTCCATGCACGATTTAGAATCATTTGTTTTTAATATGTTGGCTTATATTTCTCCATTGTTTCCACAATGCTATCAATACTACATATATGACTAAATTTCAATGACATAGTCTGATGGTATGGCTCGTACTCTCGAAAATTACAAGACAAATGTCATTTTTTTTAATTCTTTTGTGTAAAGTACCCGTGTGCGTCGGTCTTTTGATGAATGATGAATAGGGTGTCATTATTCTCATGATCTACATATATTGTGTCTATTATTCAATGTAAGGAATGTGACTATTATGTGACCATTTGTTTCATTGCTCATCTTTGGCTTTAACTAATCAATGGCTATCAAAATTCTGAGTTTCAATAAATTTACAAATATCCCACATGTAAGAGATGTTGTCACATCTTTACTATAAGTACAATAATTCTGAAAATTTATAATGTCTTTTTCATGATTAATAATTTGTATTATATATTAATGGCATAGGCAAGACAATTTTTTTTAATAAAACTAATATTAATGGTGAATAACATTAATATTATATTAGTCAAATGTTGTTAGCCTTCGGCTTCAATGCCACCAGGACCCGATGGATAATGAATCTTATTACCTCTCCCTGCTTCTCAGTCCTCCTCAATGGCTCTCCATCTGTGCCCTTCCACTCCTCGAGAGGCATTCATCAAGGGGATCCCCTATCCCCATTCATTTTTGTCCTCATGGCAGAAGGACTCAGCCGCCTCCTTCACCATGTTGTTTCTTCTCAAGCGATCAAAGGTTTAGCACTCCATGGACTCCATCCCCTATCCCATCAACAGTTTGTTGACGGCACAATGCTCTTTGGTCATCCTTCTTCCCTAGAAGCCAAAGCCTTTAAAGCCCTGCTCTCTCTTTTCTCAGAAGCCTCTGGAACCTCGATCAATGCCACCAAATCCCATCTATTCTTCTTCAACACCCCTGTTTCCACTCAGAAAAACATTGCCTGTATTCTAGGATTCTCCATTGTAGTGCTTCCCTCCAAATATTTGGGCGCTCCTCTTATGGTCTCCGCCCTCAAGCATGCTTCTTGGCGTATGTTGTTGGATAAATTGGAAGCCAGAAATTCCTCATGGACATTTCGATCGCTCAACATAGCTAGTAGACTCATTTTGATCAAGTCCATCCTACAAGCTATGCCTCTGTATCTCTTCTCTATAGTGGTAGCTCCCAAATGGGTTCTTAAGGTGATTTGTAACCTTTAAAGGAGTTTTCTATGGGGCTCCATGGGGCTCAACAGGAAATGGGCCCTTGTTAAATGGAAAGAGGTCTGCCAGTCGAAATCCAATGGTGGATTAGGACTACGGGATCCTCTACAAAGCAATAACACTATGGGAACCAGGATATGGTGGAATTGGTTAGTGAAGCCACACATTCCCTGGGCGAAGCTGTGGCAAGCCAAATATGCGCGAGGAAGTCAATGGGATGAACTCATCAGAATAAGTCCTAGCATCTCAGGCTCCATGATTTGGAATGCTGGCAAAATTCACAGTGCCTTCATCCAAGAGAACAGCTTTTGGGAAATTCACTCTGGGAACTCGACACGGTTTTGGGAGGATTGATGGCAGCAGTTACCAAAACTCACCTCGATCTTTCATAAACCTATCTGGCAAAATTCTATGCAACAAGCCAGTCTCACTCATGTCTCTCAATTCTGGCAACAACATCCACTTCAAGACTTCCAACAATGGAAACCTGCAAGCTCCTGGAAGACTAATTGGCATGGAGAGACCTATACAGAAATCGAACAGGAGCTAAGTCATAGAAATATCAAGTATTCAAATTAGCAGGACAAATTGAGGCGGGGATACACTACAAAAGGTATCTTCACTACCAAGGAAGCTTACATATTACGCTATTCTCATGGCAATACGACAACAGATCAGCTCTGGGATCACATCTGGCAGTCCAGACTTTGGCCCAAGGTATCAACCTTTCTATCGCTTTTAAGTAAGAGACACATCTTAACTTGGGATAATCTACAAAAAAGGGGCTTCATAGGACCCTCAAGATGTACCAACTGCGCTCTTCACTCGAAAACCATCCTGCATCTCATGGAGACCTGTCCTCTTGCTACTGAGCTTTGGGAGAAAGTTGATCAATGTAACAGAAGAGCAGGAGTTCAGCAGGGGGACATAGAAAACACTTTAAGAACCTGGCCCAAGCACCCTTATCATAGCCCCATCCTGAATTCTCTATGGAACCTCATTCCAGGTTTTATTTATTGGATTTTATGGAAGGAACGAAACAACACAGTCTTCAACAATAGTAGACGACCTGTAGAAATTCTCTGGCTCCTCTTAAAGCAAAATCTCCAAGAAAATCTGGCGCTTCGATCTTGCCTAGAAACTGACTGGTCAGACTCTCCTCAAGAGCAGCTCATTCTGAACTCCTAGAATCTTAACTTATCCTGCTCACCTATTGTCAATTCCCGTCCCACTACTAAGTCTGTCCCCCCCTTACATTGGTCCCTCCTGCCGCCTCCTCTTTTAAATTGAACTTTGATGGAGCAGCTAAAGGAAATCCTGGGCCGGCAGAATATGGAGGAGTAATCAGAAATCACAGAGGAGTAGCTAATCATATATACTATGGTTCGATTGGCAAAGACACCAACAATGTTGCGGAATTGGAAGGCTTGTGGAAAGGGATATGCATTGCCGATCAACACAATTTCTACTCGCTAGAAGTAGAGGGAGACTCCTTGATCCTCATCAATGCAGCAACAAGAATTCAAGCAGGAACCTCAGCAGCCAAAATAGCGTCCAGTTGGAGACTGCTTAGTAGGCTCGAAACTTTGGAGGAAAGGCTACGACACCCCCATAGCATAATTTTCAAGCATGTAAGGCGCACAGCCAACAAGGTAGCAGATCGATTGGCCAACCAAGGGGTTGACCTGCAGCTCCCTCCTTTCTCAGGCACTCTCAATGACTCAGTGGATGTACAACTCCAACAGGAATGCAATTCTCTGGTGCTTCAGGATTATCAGTCCCCGGCTGCGGGTGATTAATAAGGGGGACAGTACATTGGCGGCGTTCCCATTGGGCAAGTGGTAGCCCATACCCACCACTTTTAAGGTTAAATGGTGGGCCTACCATCCCCGTAAGGTTAAATTGAATGCCACTCTTAATTATCTCCTGCAACTCACCGTCTGCAACATAATGGAGCTCCCGCGACTCGTCTCTCCGGCGATTTGGTTGCAGACCGTCTGCTGTTTTCTGATTATTGCTTTGGGTGCCACTATGTGTTATTATAAGAGCCAGCCTCTGCTGGCTATGTCTCATTTGACGTCTCGGCTTCGGCTGCATTGTTTATCTTGGTCGCTGCTGGTTCTCGGGTCACGGCAGTGGTCTCAGGGGATTAGGCCTTGGCCCTCAGCACAGAAGGTCTCGGTATCTTCCTTTGGGAGTGGTATCCTCCATCACAAGGTCACCAACTCTGGCTCTCCCGTCTGTAGTGGTCACTATCTGAGTGTTATCCCCGCGCCCCTCGTTGCTCCTGTTGACATCCCTTGTTGGCTCTCTGTGCCCTTGCTCACCTTGCCCCTCTGTGCTTCAAAAGCCTCGCCACTGTGGCTCTCGGAGCTGTTAATCGCTGTGACTCTGTTAGCTAGTGTGCCTCCGCTCGCAGATCCTCGGCTCTCTATGCCTCTTGGCTCACAGAGACTTCGCTCTCGGTGCATTCCCTGCTCCGACGTCATCCCTCACGAAATTTCAGAATTCCGCGGGAACGGCTCCGTCTCATTAGTAGAAGGGGCAAGTCTCGGGGAGGCTCCAGAGGGAGGGTTGTCCAACAACACTCCTCTCACACCACAGAATCCTCCTCCGAAGAAATTGATTCCCATGTTGCAAGGCGAGGCAAGGGAAGAGGCAGAGGGCGGGTTCGTGATGCGGCCTGTTCGCACAGCTCTCATCCCTCGACCCTCTTTCGCATCCCCTGTTCCCTGGACAACTCCACCTATATTGTGTCCATTAAGATTGAAAAGTGCGATCACGCAGCTCCTCCCGAAGCCTCTACGGAGCGTAGGCAACCTTCTCCTGTTCATTATCAAAGAATTCAGCCTGCGGAAACCTCTGGTACGATTGCGGGACCAAGCAAGCCAGTTAAAAATGAAGCTCCACATACAGACTCGAGCGTGTCAGACCAATATGGATGCAGGATCATCAAGGAGCAACCTTCTACCTCTGTGGACGTATGAGCTCGCCTTCACGTCGTTTTGGTGCAGCTAAGGTCACAGGCGGTTGCCTCTGTTGCTCTATGATGTATGTTCGATTCTTTTAGATCTCCGCCTACTTTGTCTAGTAGTTTTTGATAAGGTTATGGTACGGCTTAGCTATGTTCAGGTCAAAGTCGGTTTCCAATTCTGACCATGCTTTATGTTCTATCTCTGTTTGTATAACTCTCTGGGTAAATTTTGGGGCAGTTTGGATTAGTCCGTGTCAAATTGTCTGTCGTTCAGTTTTCAAGAGTCTGGCGATTATTTGTTGGTCAAGTTAGATTCAAAGGGAAGTTTCACCCTCCAATTTAAAAGTCCTGCTAAATCCATAACTCAGTATGGAGAGTTTTTTAGGCCAGCCTCGTTGTAATCTTTTTGTATAATAATAGGAGTAGACGAATTTACAAAAAAAAAAACATTAATATTAGATTACATAATATATATTGCAAATTCCCTATTAATATCCTACAATATATTATATATATATAATAGATATATATATATATATATATATTATATATATATCAATTGCATTACAAAAATATAATATTAGATCTAGTTATGCATCCACTCAGTTTTATAACATCATCACATAATTTTTTTGTGGTTGGGAAGAATATCAAAAGGCATTTGATGGGGAACTAATATGTCTGGGGTCGATGATGAGAAATGTATTTCCCTTGCATTCTTTGTGAGCACACAAGTCCATGAAGAAGTTCATATGTTACAACTAATAGACATTGTAGGAAGAATAGGCACATTGAATGGGAGAATGAATATCGTCTAATGGTAAGCTATTTAAGAATCATTATAAATATATTCTTTATGTTAATCATATTTAAAAAAAAAAAAAAGTGTTCTAATATTTTTTCAGTAGACTAATTTCATGTGCTTGTTTGTAATTATTATAAATTAGTCAAGGTGGCTACCTAGGTACAATGATCCCAATGCATAAAGTAGTAGTACTAGAAAGATGATCTACAAGTTGAGGAACATAGGGAAAATATTGAAGATAAAGATAATGATCCTATTGAAGGAGATAGAAAAAATAGCATAGTTTAAGATTATGGGGCAAATTAATTGATCCAAGAATTGTTCAACAATGAGAACAATGATGTTATCGATGATGAACCTATGCTAAAGAAGGAAGAAACAACACTTTATGAAGGCTCAAGTGCAAATATTCTCTCTACTACATTATTGTTGGTGAACCTAAAGGGTTTTAGTGTTTTTTCAAACACTTGTATGACACAGATGTGAATTTATAATGTAATATGTTTCATGACATGAAAGGTTGATTTCTTCATCTTTTTTTTTAGGGTTAACTAATTTGTAAAATAAGAAAGGTGAAATATTTATGATTAATATTCTTTACACTAACCAGTTATTTTTTATTTTTGACTAGATTGTTAAGTGAATTTGTGTTACCATCATCAAATAATTTACCTTGTACATACCGAGATTTATTACCATTATGAAAGAAATTGAAATGGGGTGTCGAGATATAGATTCATGTCCTAATGATCATATTACATATTATGAAAAACATGCAATGACAAAAAAATGCCTGCAATGTCAAAGCAACAGTTATTATCAACTAAAAAAAAGAGTGCCTCAAAAGGTTCGTTGTCATATTTCCATAATTCCACGTTTCTAGTGATTATTTAAGTGTGAAAGCATACAAAATTTTATGGATGCCATGCATGGAAGAGAAGTGGAGATGTTTTTCTTTGAATGATTACAGATGGAATGCATGTAAGGAAATTCATGAAAAAATGGACACATTTTAGAGATGAACCTCATAATTTTAGTATTTCATTAGCAACTGATAATGTTAATCCAGATGTAGATATTTTAGTTCTATTTACTCAGTGTGGCCAATTTTTTATTATCAACATTTACCTTCCTCCAACAAAGAGGGAGAACATTATCTTGACAATTATTGTTCTAGTTATTTGTCTACATTAATTTTTTTGAATATTGTAACATGTGTCATTTGTCTTGTTTTTTGTATATTATGTTATATTTATTTATTTACTTATATCGAGATACCATAATATTAATTATGTGTAATTTAAAATAGTAAGGTAAGCACCAATTTAAATACATGAATGTATATATCAAGCCTCTTATCGCAAGTTAATGAAGTTATGTGTTGGCATCATTATGTATGGCATATGTAAACCAATAGGGCAGAGGCAATTTCAATTCCATGGAATACTTGCATGGATAGTTTATGATGCCCTAGGAATAATGCATTTTTGTGGTATATAATGTTCCACTACACTTTAATATTATAAAATTATTTTAGTTAATTCAAATCATGAATATTGTTTTAAATAATTCCTTCAATTATAATAGACATTAGTCCATCTCTTGTAGGCCTTCAAACAAAGGGTAAATTTTCATGTCTAGTTTGTGGTCCTAAAATGAAATCTTCTCATTCAACACGGTTAGGGAAGAAGGCCTTTGATGAGTATAGGAACTTCATCTCTAATAACCATAGGTATTGTTCTACTAAAAATAGTCATTTCAATTGGAAAGAAGAGACTATATTGAAACCATGAAGCATGACACCTCACCTATGGAAGTTGGAATATAATAGAAATTGTTGTGAAGCACATGATGGGCTTCCATGAGGAATGAAAAGTTATCCCACTCAATTCATGATGTTTCCCTACTATGAGAACCTAAACGTAGCTTATTTTTTTGATACAATCCTTATTAGGAAGAATGTGACATCAAATTTATGGTAGATCATAGATGGTAGGAAGGATAAAGAAAAAACCATGAAAATTTGTAATGACATTTTGGAAGCTAATCATGCAATGAAAAGTGGGATATGATCAAATAGTGATGGAGATTGAATTAACTTTCCATGATTATTAGCAGAGAAGCAAAGTGAAAATAGTTCATTCAAAGAAACAAATTTCCCACTTGATTTTTTCAAACATAAATAATATCTTAACAAAGAAAGGTGAAATTGGTGGGGTAAAAACACATGATTGGCATAACTTCTTAAAGGAAATTATTTTTGTATATATATATTTCTTATATTGGTATTATATACATATTTATGTTTTTTTTTTTCCTACATTGGATCAAATAGATAATGATTCATTTTTGTATTTCTATAGTATGTTCTACCTCTTTCTCTCCCAAAAAAACTCAATAACAATGTCAAACAAGTTTTATATGATCTTCAAAAATACATGAGGTAAGTAGAAACTTACATCTTTATTTTTTTTTAATTAGTTTTTCAACTTAATGAAATGTGTTTTACTTATAATGTAATATATTATGTTTTATTGAAACATGTTATTTTCCTGGATCATTTGTAGATGGTTGTCATTGAAATAAATATATAAAGATGATATAAAACATCATAAGGGAGAAATTCCTTCGCTAATGTGTGAAATACAAAAGTATCTACCTCGAGCATTTTTCAATGCACAAGAACACTACCTCCTATGCCACTTTGAGGAGATTGAATTATGTGGACCAATACGCACAAGGTCAATGTGGATGATGGAGAAGCAATTGAAATCATTGAGGGATTTGGTTAGACAAAGAGCATGTACTGAGGCTTCTATTGTTGAGGAATATATGACATACCAATCCATGGTGTATAATAGTCAGCATCTTGTTACAATAGTAATGAATATATATGTGGGTTTCATTTGGGATGTGAACTCAATCAAAAAATTTGAAGGGGAGCACCTTTTGCGGAAAGGTAGAATGACAAAAGTGAGAGGCAATTAAATATTCAATATAGAGATTTATAACACACACACACACACACAAAATATATATATATATATATATATATATATATAATGTTTCATTTTGTGTATATCATGCTTATTTATTTTTTATTCTTTAATAAATTACTAATATTGACCATGATAAGTAATATTTATTAGTGGATTATGATTTTTTGATACAGTTGGTTGAGAGTGGGATGCACTACATTTATACATTGCAAACAATCTTGATTGGATGAAGTGATGGATTTAAATATGTGAAAAATGTTATGGTACGTCTTCATGGGGAGGGGTGTCTACATTAATTAGAGAAGCTCATCATGCACGGTATGCTAATATTACATAGAGGGAAATTGATTTAGCAAATGGTTTGAAAGATAAACATGCAAGCATGTATTTTCACCCTCCAACATTTTATTAATTTGTTATGCAAGTGATTTATTTCAGATAATTTGGAAGTTATATGACTATTTTTATTAATTGACAATGCCTTTTTTTTAATGTGTTTGGCATATTTCATTTAAAACACCACAAGGTTATGTGGTACAATGGTCTTAAATTTCACATCAAAAATTGGATGAAAAGAAGGAAACTTTGGATTTTGGGATAACTGCAGCCTTCTATGTCAATAATGCTTCCTCTAGAAATGACACACATCCACGAGTATCTAAAAATGAATACTATGGATATTTGAATGACATATCTTAGTGTGACTTTGATTTATTCAAATTAGTTCTGTTTGACGTAAAATGGTATATGATATAAATAAATGAACATGATCCCCTTGAAACTGTTATTCAACATGATAATGGATTTATCATGGTTAATACAAGGTCATTTGAGCTAGGATCATATCAGTATGTCATTCCAAGCCAATGTCAACAAGTCTTTTACTCAAGGGTTGTAGGTAGAACATGAAGGTCATATATTGTTAGATATGATCCAAGAGGAAGGTAAGTAGAGTATAATGTAGCAAAAGTTGATAATGATGAATAGGATGATGATGTATAAAATTAGTTAGTTGATCATGTGTCAGATCATGAAGATGTCGAAGAATTTGAAGGAGATGTTTGAGTTAATGTTATCAATGAAGATGATATCAATGATTTACTGTCAGATAAAGAACTTGAAGAAGTTGAGCCAAATGTAGGAGATGATGTTCATCATAATTATATAACTATCAAATGTCACTATCACTATCACTAATTTCTCATAAATATATCAAAACTTTACTATACATAATAAAGTAAAAAAATTGAACCATCTCCATCTCAGTTAATAATTATTCTACCATGTATTTAATTCATACCATGCTATTTCAATCAAAGTATGCCTATCCAAATACTAAAACATCCCATTTGGATGAGTTATTTACATTGATTTAAGGACATATTTTTCAAATGGAGGATACTCGACTATGATAATGGTGTGAACATGACTTTTATTTCTCTTCAATTTGTAAAGAGGTGATCTTGGAGGAGTTCCTCAATATCATTTTATATTAAAATGTAACTTATCAATCATGTGTGTGATCATATAATTTATCTATTTTCCTACTTACAGTAATGCATATATGATTATAATGAAATATAACTTGTATAGTTGTATACATGCATGTGATAACATAGGATTGAAGATGAGGAAGGTGCATAAAAGAAAAACTCATTCTAGGTGCTCATTCGAAGGATAACTTAAACATGATAAATTAGTTCTCGGTTAATTCCTAAAAATTATCTATATAGTAGTCTTAGGATGGTGGATTTAATTGTGTTATAGAATTATTCCATGGCATTGTTGTGTTGGAACAACCTCAACCATTTGGCATGTAAAGCACACTACATTTCTCCAATAACATAATTCACCCTAATGAAGTCATAACATGCTTACACAATGAGACTATTGATAGCGAAAACCTATAGTAGATTCATGCCTTAATGGCTTCCTCCTTTATTTCTTATGCAAAAAATATATACCATATTTACAAGCTTAACAATCATGGCAAGAACAAAGCACCTCAGGCTTGAATTATTTAAGAAATGTTGGTTAACATTATTATACAACCATTCTCATAAAGCCATGGTATGCATATATAGTATATATACCCCACCATTCATGGTGGAGTGATATTTCATTAGGTATATTGCTTTAAAATATACCCATTATATTGCCTTATATCATTGTGGTGTTGATTTATCTTTGAGTTCTTTCTCTCTAGAGAGGGTCATTTTTAAACTACTTGTCATAAAGAAAACCCTAGTGATGCCAGTCCTCATTTTGCACTAACACTATTTTTTTAACCACTTATGGATCTAAGTTAACATTATTTCCTCTCTTGTATTCTTCTCTTATTCTTCTCTTCTCCTGTGTATAATATTGGCAACCAATGCTAGGGGTAAACTATGCTAAAAAATATAGATCATGGGATTCCCTAGAGTTTTCCTTCTAAAAATCCTATTTTTTAATTCATTCTTCTCATGATGTTTACATCACATAAACATGTGAGCCACATGAAACAATATATTCCCATATCAATTGCAGATTGTTCTATGGTAGTGAGTTGATATTCAATTACTTGAAAAGTTTGCCTTTCTATCATTCCAATACTTTATTTTGTTTATGTGTGTACATGGTAGAATTAGCTCCTAGGGTGGATTTTCCATGACTATGAGAAATATTGGTCATAATTACTAGTTCAGATTTTTTTTCTCACTAATACTGAATATTTTGATAACAATGTTGGTGATGGCTGACGAGAAGGAGATGTAACCCAATATTTTGAAAGTGTAGGCCATAGTATAGCAACACATGACATGATAGAAACCTATCTAGTTGGTGTTATAAAAAGTTTTAAAGGTGGTATTTCTCTTATCAAGAAGGAAACCACCATTTTCAAGCAATAAAAGACTACTTTCAAATAAATTCCAACATATGTTCTTAGGGATAATCAACCTAGATTCTTCATGAAATTACTTCAATTTCTAGTACCTCTCTTGATTGTCATTATTTCCTTCAAGATCAGATTGTTCCTAAAGGGTCCTCAAACATGATTCTTCATAGAAATATTCTTTTGCATAGTGGACTGAAATGGAAATTTAGTTCATAGAAATTATTTATTAACTTTTTACAAAATATGCATGTTGCATTCTTAGATTTTCTATTTAGTGGCAACATTCATAGACTTTCGAAATGATGTGGAATATTTGATGTGAATCATACTAAATATGTGATGAATTGAGTTCCAATATTACCATCAAATAAAATTTCATAGTAGATTCTAATAGTGCTAAAATGTTGACTAAAATATTTTCTTGTGCTATTTTGAAGAGCAAAGAATTATATTACTTTTTCCATGCATTTGTATTCACTTTTACTTCTTATCCTACAAAATTGATGAGGGTTTTCAATAAAATACAAATATTTATCAATGAAAATTTTATCAATCTAAAATATATTCTACTTTTTATATTTGCATATTGTTGGATGACATGTATTCTATTTTCCCTAATATTAAAGAAAAACATGCAGTTGTTTTATTTTTTTGGATTTTCTTAGTAGTGGTATACTATAATGAGTACTTTTGATCTATTTTCTAATAAGGAAAGTAAAAGACATATGAAAAATATTATATTCCTTAATATCTATATCAGAAGGAAATACAAAATTCAGTGAGTGCAACAATGGGTGATTGGAGTTGTAATTTTTGCAAGTTCTTGTTATAGTTTAAAAAATAACTTCACATATGGAATTGTGGACTAAAATAAAATGACACCTTCTAAAGAGTAAATAACTAAATTTCAGACACTACTTAGTAGAGGATAAGAATCACATAATTCTTAACCACATCGATGCCTATAGAAATACTATTTCTAACTGCCCAACTAGGCCAAATGAATGCCATCCAACATAATATGCTAGTGAACTTGCAAATATTTCCACATGTCAAGACACATCTTGATGTCTGTAATACATTTATATACAAAAATTATGTTTCCATCCCTCTATGGTCTAAGATGCAAGGATTATGTACCTAAATAAACTATGAGATTTAGTATCATTTAAAATTCCATTTTTCCTCCAAACATCTCACAAAGAAAATGAACTTTTCTATAACTAGATCGAAAACATCAGTTTGGATGTTTAATTTTTTAAGAAACCATCTCTTAGCATGATGACTAGTATCATTAGACCTCCAACATTCTATAATTATTACGACTAGAAGAGTCTCAATGGAACACCATATTTCACATGATAATGGTCTAAGTTTCTGTAATTCCTATGGTTTTTTTCTTTATTCACTTTCCTAAACTAAAAAGCCTAAAAGAAACATTTACTATAGAAGATAGAATGAATAAATGTCATCTTATCCAATTCTTACATTTTTCCAGTAAAATATATAGTTCTCCACCATTGAAACAAACTACAAATGAAGAGGAAAATACCCTTGGCATGAGTATGATTAATATATATGATAGGGACTTGTTATTTTCTATTTTATTGAGATGGTATAGGGTTTTAATTTAATCTTGATTACAATATATGATGTTTCTATAGAGGTATTTGAACAGGGCTTCTTAGGCTTCTAAACATGGCACTAGGAATTGAATTCAACTCTATATTCACAACTCTATCAGTTATGTTTGGATAAAGAAATCTGAGTGAAATAATAGCCCATAAGGCTCTTGTCTCTACGATAATCCATAGACATATGTTTCACGTTGGTTTTGGGATTCAGTATGAAAGAACAAGTTTACACGTTTTAGGGAATGCTAGAGAGACCCTAAATTTTAAGGGATGACATATATATATATATATTATATAATATATATATATATATATATATATATATATATATATATATTTATATATAATATATACAACATATATCTAACTTGGAAAAAAAAACGCATCTCACTTAAAATATGACTATTTAAAGGAAAACTAGTTCAAAACCAAATGGAACTGATGCAAATGGTAGCATTAGGGTTTAAAACCCTTTTCATGTTAGTGTTTGAAAGGTGTGAGACACACCAAGAGTGAAAACAAAGAAAAAATATAAAATATTATCTCCAAGAGTTTTAACATACATTTTTTTACTTCTTTTGGGTGCATTCAAAGTACAGATGAAGTACCCCAAATGAATTTTGAAATAGGTGTCTTGTGAAAAAAGTATCTTGTAGTTTAGAAAAATAAACTCATTATGTACAAGTGTAAAATGAATCTAGAGGGGAGAACATAATGGTGACATATGGAACCCTTTAAATACTAAAATATCTATAGATAACCTTAAACCCTAAGGTTTTTGAGGTTTCAACAAATAAGAAAGCAAGGCATGTGACCAACCAGTGTTTTGAAATCCAAGCAAGCAAAGGGGAAAGAAAGGGGAATTATATAATTGTTACTACCATATCTTTATTGCTAAAGATATGAACACCTTCCTAATATTTCCCTTTTACAAAAAATTGTGAAACATGTGCCCACCACCTATAATACTATGTTGGTGCTTCCTCCTACTGTGTATAGTACTCTGCGCATTTGGCTTATATTTGGAATAAACTAGACACAATGCAATTTTGCATGTGATACTTATTTATATAGATATATAATATATTATATAATAATTATATATTGTTTAGTATTAATTTATTAAAATAAAATTTAGTAAATTTTATTTTATAGTTATAATTTGAATAAATTTTTATTTTTAGCTATATGGATTTATAAATATTAGGTACTTTAACTATATGTGCCGCTACTTTGGTCTTATAGATGGATTTATAACCTTTAAAAGGTCATGAAAGAAAGGGAAGGGTTATTAATTATGCCAAATAATGGTTAGGGATCAATGATAACATGGGTTATATAGGCTAGGGCCTATATTGATTAGATATTTTAAGAATATGGGGTTAATGTATCATTATGATGAGAGTCTGTATAATAAATAGTCATTAATTTTTTTACCAGGGTTGATATTTTATACATTTAATGATTAAGCGTTATAAAATCTATAATAGTTAGAGTTCAAGTGTTATTGGACTAAATTTTATGTTTTTTAGGTTTAAAGGGTTAGGTAATAGGACAATTGGCTACAAGTAATAGGGATTTGGGGATATAGTCATTAGGTGCTAGGATTTAAAATTTGTAGGGGATATAGTGTTTTTCTTAATTTATAGGGGTTGGGGGGTTATAGCAATTAATAATAACACAAATCATGCATTATACTTGGTAAAGATTACAATGGTTAAAGGTTCAATGATTGTGGTAATGGCATCATGGATTTGATGCTATAAGGGTAAAGAATTATATGTTTTGGGGGGTTATACTGGTTGAAGTGTTATCTAAAGTAGTGGATTTAGGTTAAAATGAACCAAAAATTATAAGAGTGGTGGGTTATATAAGGATTATGTTGGTGACGGCTCAGGGAATAGTGATGATAAGGCTATGTGTTAGTTGTATTATGTTCATGGGTGACAATGCTAAAGTATTGATAATGATTAAGGGTTATAAGTATTGCTAGTTAGGTTTTAATGGATATGGATTAAGGGTTACAAGATTAGAGGACACATGATAATGGTGGGAAGAAATGTATGATAGGTAAAAGGTGATGTAGTTAGTGGATATGTGTTGGTGGTTAGGATGTAAATGGCTTATGGGTTAAATACATTTTTTGTTAGTAGCTATAGGGCTTATAAGATAACTTTTAGAGTGTATGTGGGTTATTACAATCATTAAATGTTATAAGTTTTCAATATGATTGATAATAAGATGTGGGTAAATGTATATAACAATTAAGGGATATAAGGGTTATGGTTTATAATATTTTCTCATTAGGAGAAAGAGTAGTTATAGTTTATTTGGTTTATGAGATAAAATTTTGTGAATAGAGTGCATATTTGATCAGAATTACTAGTTACTAAGGTAACAACCTCGCCAAATCAAGATACTTTTGTATCCCTTTGGAAATTGATTCAATGAAACTTGTAGAGAATAGGGAGAATGCAAAACAATAAAGTATATAATCAACCGATAACACTTTTATATTTGAAAAATATCTACAATACCTCCTTCTCCTTATTCTTAGTGAAGTACAGTGGCAAAATATGGGTGATCTTGCTTGATTGTCAAATTCTTTTTCGGAGTTGTATTTCGGTCCCAAAACCATACCAAACCATAAATGCATGCATCTACTCTATCCATGTCAAATTTTAGTTCACATGAGCACAAATTGAAAAAAAATCAATATTGGCCCCATTCACAAGTCACTATGTGCAAGATCAATTAATGAGAGCATAATTTTAGCCACTAATTATTAGAAACATTTAAGCGATGGATTGGTATTTAGATAGGTTAGGCCCAAAAGTCATAGATACTAATAAATAATTTCATCTCCTTGACATTTATATCATTTTTTTTTCATTTTATTGTTGAATTATTTTCATGAGTGATATTCGAGTTTTAAAACATCTACCATCACAATGTCAAATTTTAGTGTGTTCGAGCACTACATTAAAAAAATTCAACATTGGCCCCATTCATAGGTCACATGGCTAGCTCAAAAGACATTTGTGACCCTCTAGAAATCGATTCACTAACACTTGTAGAGAATAGAGAGTATGCAAAATAATAAATTTTATAATACATTGATAACACTTTTAGATTTGACAAATATCTGTAAATACCCCTTTCTCTATGTCATGGTGAAGAACAATGCTGAAAATATAGGTGATATCGCTTGATTTTTGAATTCCTTATGTGAGTCGTGTTTGAGTCTTGAAACCCCCCCACACCATCAATGAATGAATATACTATAGCCATATCAAATTCCGATGTGTATGAGCAAAAACAATAATAATAAAAAATCAACCTTGGCCCCATTCAGAGGTCACTATGTGTTGAGCCAATTAATTAAATCATAATTTCAACCACTATTTATTAGTAAATTTTAAGTAGTGGATTGGTCCTTTGCTTATGTAGGCACTCAAGTGAAAATAGTAATAAATAATTTCATCTCATTGGAATTTATGTTATAATTTTGTTGTTTTATTGTTGAATGATTTATGTGACTCATATTTGAGTCTCAAAACCCTCCCATACTATTAATTCATGCATCTATGATAACCATGTAAAATTATAGTGTCTACGACCACAAATTGAAACAATTTCAATGTTGGCCCCATTCCCAGGTCACTTGACCGGCTCAGGATGATTTATGGCCGTTTAGAAATGAATTCATTAAATTTGCAAAGAATAGAGAGAATTAAAAAAAATAAAGTATGTAATCAACTATTAACACTTTCAAATTTGAAGAATATTTGCAAATACCTATTTCTCCTTGTTTGCAGCGAAGAGCATTGTCAAAATCTAAGTGATCTTGCTTCATTTTCAAATTCTTTGTTTGAGCCACATTTTAGTCCCAAATGCCTCCAAAACCGTTAATGCACCCATCTACTATAGCCATGATGTAAAATTTTAGTGCACATGAGCACAAATTGAAAAAATCTCAACATTGGCCCCATTTAATAGGTCACTATGTGTGGGGTCAATTAATTTAAGCACAGTTTCTGCAATTAGTTATTAGTAAATTTTAAGTGGTGGATTAATTCTTAGTGAGTATAAGCCCAAAATAAGTAAATTATAATAAGTAGTTTCATCTACTTAACATTTACATTATAACTATATCATTTGAATGTCAAATTTGTTGTGTGAGTTGTAATTTGGTCTCGAAACGCTCCCATATTATCAATGGATGCATCTACCATAACCATGTCAAATTTTAATGTGTACGAACAAAATGTTATAAAATTATATATTATGGACCAATGGAACACATAAAATATTGCAGAAATATAAACACAGAAAGCACATAAAACAAGAAAGACACAGATATACGTGGCTCACCCAGTTTGGGCTACGTCCAACCTGAACAGCCAGTCATTCCTTTTCTATTATCCAGCAAAATGAAGAGACACAACCTATAGCAGATCCACTGTAATATCCTCTGTTTTCTCTCACAGTTTCACCTCTCTGCTTCTCGCTCAGAGAATACACATATATTACATAGACTTAATACAATGCCCTAATACAAAGAGAGGGGTTTCCTTCTAGGGTAAAAAACCCTAATTCTACCGTCAGATCATCCACCTAATGAACAACCCAATTTGACTAGAAATTACTATACTTTTACACGGCAATTTTGCATCTGTTTCTAGCTTTGGGGGTGCTACCCTTGAGCCCCCGCCAGGGGACCGCTGGCTCCCGGACCGCCTAGCCGGGGGGGGTCATCCCCCATGGGGGTGACAAGTCCCCCACGCACCCCCCGCGTGGAGGGGTGTACAAACTTCCTAGGGTATACATCTGGCTGAAACAAAGACCTCTGAACAATCATG
>APFE030950771.1:64605-93804 GCA_000404065.3 Pinus taeda | reverse complement strand
CATTTAATTAGTTTTTTTAATTAATTCAATTTATAATTAATTATTCTATATTTTTTTATTAAATAAGTTTTTTTTGTAATATTAACTTTATTTCACTAAAAATTGTATGGTAGGGTTCAGAGAAAAAAACAAAACTCGAAACACTTAGAATAATAAGGTAAGTTAATTATTTTTATAAGGATTGGTTGGAATTTTAGGTTTCCTAAAAAAATCCAGAATTTTAACTATGATATAGTTTTCACAATCCATTTAATTAAGGGAAGTAAATTCATTTATGTATTTAAAAACTAAATTTAAATAACAAAATGTTGTAAAGTATCACTAATTATGAATGGCTAAAACATAGAGCAGTTAGATTGTTCCATATTCAATAGCATATTGTAGTTGTTGTAAGTTTTGATCTTTTTAAATATATCTTCTATATAAATTTGAGTGTCCAAATTAATTTTTATTGCATCAAATATATTTTTGTGTATTCAAAAATGCAATTTAAATATTTAAAAATTACAATTTATTTCATCTAATCCAAAACTTGAAACAAATAAACAAAATTGTATTTAATATTAAAAAACCAAATCATTTTCTAAAATTTAAACTGGAAATTTCGAAAATTGTTTTTTAGTAAAAAATAAATTATTAGTAAATTCGGAAGAAGTTAAAAATATCATCGTAAAAAAAAAAAACTCAATTTACAGTTTTGGTTGAGGAAGTTAAAAATACCATCATAAAAAAAATCTCAATTTACAGTTTTATTTATTATTTTTATTTTGATAGCAAATTAACTCTAAAACATGAGAATTATAATTTATAAAAAGATCGTAACAAAAAATCATTGTACGTATCTACATTCTGATGCATAAAAAACTCAAAAGTAAAAATCATTGTGAGTTAGATATCTGAGTAGTAGAATTGGCATGGGCCGTTGCTCCTTCCATTGAGCTCGTTCGACCTAAATAGAAGATGCACATAATACATCTAATCCGGATTATAAGTTTTAGTAAAACCTTAATTTCCGTACTAGTTCCTCTAAATTCAAAGTTATAATGTTGTTTTGGTGGTAGGGTTATGTTACTGGAGTCTAACGGTGTCCCTGTCTAAAGTAAGGGTAAAGTAAATGACACAAAGCAAGTCACATGCTATTCAACAATGGTTTCTTAAGGAAACGGTGGGATTCTCTTCTTTAGTACTGCGTTAGTGCAATTCGAAAATTCCAATATTGGGAGAGGGAATCTTAAACACATTCCTCTTGGGTTGAATTTGGCAAATTTGAATGCCAAAAAAAGGAGAAACTGAAATATATTAGCTCTACTTGTTCCCATTTTGGAATGCCATGAAATCTACGACATCAAATCAATCAGATGGAATCATTTGACCTAGAATGATAATCAATCGTTTCACAAAGGCTTTTTCATAACGAGGTTGCACTACCACATTAAACACATCTACTCCAAGTTTTAATTTGATCAAATCTCACCCACTTTAGATTACCGTGCAAAGTCATAAATATTTTCATGGCCATGAATTGTTGGGAACTTTTATAATTCCAAAACAACAATGAACAGAGAATAATGTTGTGTTTTTTAACACAGAGAAACTAAAAATTGTTTTTTGAAGACATAGTTTCACACATACACAGAAAAAATTATATTCATTAATAAGACTGCGTGTTACAAAAAAAAGATCTTCCTCTAATAGAGGGATTACAACAGGAACGCTTTAGATGCAGTTCCAAAAAAAAACTTCACTGTCTTTCCTGAAAATTACTCTCTCTGCACTGCTATGCATTAAAAAAAGTCTCTGCACTACTATGCATTACAAAAAAAAAACACTCTATCTCTCCTTACAAATTTCACAGTGTTGTATGTAATATTATTTTTCTTACATACTCGGTGCTGCATACTACGTATTACAGTATTACATTTCATATTCAACGAACAACAAAAAAACAAAATGATATTGCGTTTTTCTTGTGCCATACTCCCGTGAATAAAAAATAATAAAATTAAAAGTCTTCACCTACATTCTACGACCGTAGTAAATTTCTGGCCATTAATGAGAATGGAAATTCACGTCAAGTAATATGGTGCAGGCCTGTACATCGCTTGATATCAATCGGATGGCTATCAGTCAATATCGCACGGCCCTTTCTACCGCACTTTACGTGCCGGGGAAAGGTTGTTTTTGAAAATTTCTTACGCCACGTGTCAGCCTATGGGTGTGATCGCTACCCTTGGAGAATTACCACCACTCGATAAAAGGTGGTGTGGGGAAAACTGGCGGTTTTCCAACAACAAAAAAAATTATGGTCGTTGTTTAATGGTGCTGCAGTTGAAATTATCATTTCAACACTCCCCTTTAATTTCAACTGCTTGGTTATCAGTCATACCCAGACATTTCCTCAAAAACTCAAAACTTTTCTGCCCCAATGGTTTGGTCAGAATATCTGCAACCTACTCCTGAGTTCTGCAGTGTACTAAAACAATTTCTCCATTGTTTACCAATTCCCTGATGTAATGAAACTTTATGTCAATGTGTTTCGTTCACTTATGAAACACATAATTCTTGGATAATGTATAGCTGAGTTATTGTCACAAAAAATCACAGTTCTTTTTGCTTGCTCTTGGCATAAACTGCTTAACATCTTTCTCATCCAAATTGTTTGACACGCTGCTGTTGTAGCTGCCACATATTCTGCCTCCATTGTAGACAACGCTACAATAGGCTGTTTTTTAGAAGCCCATGAAATGGCTCCTGAACCCATGTGAAAAACATAACCGGATGTGCTTTTCCGATCATCTACACTTCCAGCCCAATCACTATCAGTGTATCCAATTAAATTTGAACATTCTGAGGCAGTATATAAAATGCCAAACCTTTTAGTATTCTTTAACATACATCAGAATCCTTTTTGCTGCCTGCCAATGTGCTTCTTTTGGCCTCTCCATGAATCTGAAAATTAAACTAACAGCATGCATTATATCCAGCCTAGTTGTAGTCAAATACATGAGGCTGCCAACTATGCTCTTGTACAAACTAGGATCAAAATCCTTGTCGTTGTCCTCTTTGCTGAGTTTTAATCCCATCACTGTAGGAGTGATTGCTGCTTTGCTCTCCTGCATATTAAATCTTTCCAACACTTCATTAACATATTTCGCTTATGAGATAAAAATCTCATTTCCATTTTATTCTACTTCTATTCCTAAGAAGTATCTTAGCAAACCCATGTCAGTCGTTTGAAATTCTTTTTTCATGACTGTTTTGAAATTTTCAATAAAGTAATCATCATTACCTGTGAAAATAACATCATCAACATATAACACAACAATTAGTATTTTACCATCATTTTCTTTGATGTAGAGGGTGGGTTCTCCCTCACACTTTTCAAATCCATTTTCGAGTAGATAGGAATCTATCCTACTATACCATGCTCTTGGTGCTTGCTTTAACCCATAAAGAGCTTTCTTCAATCTGCACACTTTGTGCTCTTGGCTTTTCTTTTCAAGCCTAGAGGTTGTTCAATATAAACCTCTTCCATTAACACTTCGTTTAAGAATGCTGACTTCATGTCCATTTGATAAACTTTCCACTTGTTTTGTGCTGCTATGGACAACACTGCTCTCACGGTTTCCATTCTAGCAACCGGTGCAAAAGTTTCCTCATAGTCTCTCCCATACTGCTTCTTATATCCTTTGACAACAATTCTTGCCTTGTGTCTTTCTATTTTACCTTCAGTATTACTCTTGGTCTTGTAGATCCATTTAACTCCAATGACTTCTTTTCCTTTTGGTAGTTCAACTAAATCCCATGTCTTGTTTCTTTATATGGCATTGATCTCCTCATCCATAGCTTCTATCCATTTCCTATCCCTAATTGCTTCTTCGAAATGAACAGGGTCATCAATATGACAATATAAAGAAAACAAAGAGTTCATACCTTCATTTGTTGCCTCTTGTTCATAAATGTCACTTAAATTTCTGAACTTCTTACCTCTTTCATTTGGTGTACAAGTGCTTGAAGAAGCACTTGAATTTCCTCCTTGTGGTGTGCTTAGAGAAGCACGTTCATTTCTCCTCAAAGGTGTCTCTTGTTGCCCTTGTGTTGGTGTTGTTGTTTGGGGATGTATTTCAGCCATCTCCTCATCATCTTCATCATGAGACAGAGTTTTTAACATTCACCATTTTCTCTATGCTTCAATCCCAAGCTTCCTCTTCAATCAACTGAACATCTCTACTCACAATAAGCTTCTTAGTGGATGGGTTATACAACCTATAAGTTTTGGATTCCTCATTGTATCCAATGAAAATACATTTCTCCCCTTTGTTGTCCAACTTCTTCGTTAGTTGATCTGGAATGTGTGCATAAACCACACATCTAAAAACTTTCATGTGGGTGACTCCTTGCTTTGTCCCACTCCATGCTTCTTCCGGCACTCTGTTCATGACTACTTTTGTAGGGCATCTATTCAAAATGTACGCTGCACAGTGTACAGCTTCAGCCCAATAATCATTTGGCAAATGATTTGCCTTTAGCATACTCCTCCCCATATCCATGATTATCCTATTTTTCCTTTCGGCAACTCCATTTTACTGCGGAGTGTACCTAGTGGTAAACTGCTTATGAATTCCATTTTCTCTACAAAAACGTAGAAATTTCTTGGAGATATACTCACCTCCTCTACTAGTTCTTAAAACTTTGATGTGCAGCCCACTTTGGTTTTCTACAAGTGCTTTGAAATTGCAAAATCTTTCACACTTCACTTTTGTTCTTCAGGAAATAAACCCAAGTTTTTCTAGTAAAATTATCAATAAATGTTAGCATATAGTGGCTGCCTACAAGTGATGGAGTTTGCATCGGTCCACATAAATCTGAGTGGACAATATCTAAGGGTGCTTTTACCCTTATGCTTTACCCAGATGGAAAACTTTCTCTGTGTTGTTTCCCCAAGATACAACCTTCACAAAGGCTGCCTAGTTTCTCTATCAATGGTAATCCTCTTACCATTCCTTTTCTATTCAACAAGTTAAGACCTCCAAAGTTGAGATGTCCAAATTTCAAGTGCCACAACCAATTTTCATCTTTTGGTTCGCTTTGGAAAGCCTCTTGTGTCACTGCTACTATTTCTTCTCCCATTTTTAAATCTGCTTTCATTCTAAGAGGGAACACCCTGTTCCTTGTCATCTTTACTTCAACAATACATTGTTTGCTGGGTGTTTTATCCATGATGGTGCATACATCATTCACAAAGAAAACATTGTACCCCTTTTGAATAAGTTGTCCAATACTTAAGAGGTTATATTTCATTCCAAGAATATAATAAACATCTCCTATGGTTTTCTTTTCAACTTTCCTTGTTAAGGCATTTACTTCTCCTTTTCCCATAACAGAAACTTTACTATCACTCCCTAGTGTGACTTGTGACTTCACACTATGATCTAACATAGAAAACAGGGCTATGTTTCCTGTCATATGGTCACTGCAACCAGAGTCTAGAAACCATACATCTTCACTCTTTATTTCAGCCATATTATAGGCTAAAAACAAATTATCTTAGCTCATATTTTCTCTAGTGAAATTTGCACTAGTTCTATTATTCATATTATGCTGCTTCTTCCTACATTCATTTGCATAATGCCCATATTTTTTACAATAGTGACATTGGACATTGGATTTATCATATCTTTGTCCTTGAGCATAATGTTGTTCACTTTGTTGGCTGCTGCCTTGGCCTTGGTTCTGATTTGGATTGCTGCCTCTTCCTTGAGCATTTGCTGGACTGTTTCTTCCACCTCTGTTTTGGCTTCTGCCTCTTCCTCTCTTGTTTCCTCTGCCTTGACCTCTTCCTCTTCCAAAAAACATTTGGGTCTTAAAGGCATGCTCTAGAGATGAGTTTTCATTTCTACTCAATCTCTGCTCATGTGTCATCAGTGATGCATGTAGTTCATCAACTCAGAAGTTTGTGAGATCCTTTGTCTCTTCTATGGTGGTGACAATCACATCGAACTTTGAGGGTAGGATCCTCAATAGTTTCACCACAATCCTCCTTTCTTCAAGAATCTTTCCATGAGACCTTATCTGTGTGACGAGACCAATCACATGTGTGAAGAATGAGTCAATATTATCTGACTCCTTCATGCAGAGATTCTCAAAATCTCTCCTCGGCAATTGTAGTTTTGTTGTCTTCACTTTCTCCATGCCTTGATAGACTATGTTGAGAGTTTGCCATGCTTCTTTGGATTTCTTGGCTGCTGCTATCTTTGGAAACACACTCTCATGCACTGCTTGATACAAAAAGTAGAGGGCTTTAGAATCCTTCTTCTTATTGCTCTTCAGCAGTTCTTTCTCTGCCCGAGTCAAATTATTAAACTCATCTTCATCTGCTGGTTCTTCAAAACCATCCTCAACAAATTCCCATAAGTCTTGGGAAGCAAACAAAGCTCTCATAGTTATTGCCCAATCGTCATAGTTTTTCCCATTAAATTGTAGGAGCTAAGTATTATAGATACCCATGCTAGTGCTGGCTCCAACCACTCTTGCACTCTTAATTATGCTTCAAAATACTTGATTGTGTATTTAAAATAGCTGACTTTCCTCAACAGTAACACAAAAAACTAACTTGAAAAATACTTTGGATTCTTTCTTAACTGAGTCTTCACTGTGATCGAGAAGTTCTTGCAGCAAAAAATCCTTCTTTCAGCTTCTTTGACACCTTCAAAGAGCCTGGACAAGCTCTGATACCATGTTGGGAATTTCTGATAATCCCAAAACAACAATGGACAGAAAATAATGCTCTGTTTTTTTAACACAGAGAAACTAAAAATTGTTTAATAACACTGCATGTTACAAAAAAAAAAATCTTCCTCTAACAGAGAGATTACAACAGAAACACTTCAAATGCAGTTCCAAAAAAAACTTCACTATCTTTCCTGAAAATTACTGTCTCTGCACTACTATGCATAAAAAAATCGCTGCACTACTGTGCATTACAAAAAAACACTCTGCTAGAAATTTTACACTGCTGTGTGTAAAATTATTTTTGTAATGCTACGTATTACATTTCATATTCAACAAACAACAAAAGAAAATGATATTGCGTTTTTCTTGTGCCATACTCCCCTGAATAAAAAAAATTAAAATTAAAATTAAAAGTCTTTGCCTACATTCTACGACCTTAGTAAATTTCATTAATTATTTCACTGATAAACCATGGCCATTAATGAGAATGGCAATTCACGTCAAGTAATAACGGCTATGAGTTAATATCGCACTGCACTTTCTACCACACTTTACGCGCCTGGAAAGGTTGTTTTGGAAAACTGCTCACGCCACGTGTCAACCTATGGGTGTGATCGCTGCCCTTCCAGAATTACCACCACTCAGTGAAAGGTGTTGGGGAAAAACTTGAGGTTTTCCGAGAAATGGGGAAAAACAGACCTCTGCAATGACGCTTCTACAGCTTATGAGAATGGTGAAAGAACCCTTGGCATAACATCCTTTGATATGACAATTAAAGTGTTTGCTTTTAGTGGAGTCACACACACCTCTCCCAAACTATTTGTGGGAATCGGAAGAGAAGGTTCAATTATTCGTGAGAATCAGCAGAGAAGGTTCACTTCTCACTAAAAACGATGGTTTTTGGACATGCCAGAATTCTAGGAACAAACCTTTCCATTCGTTATGCAGACTCAATCTCTGTTTTAGATAACAGAAGCAGATAGCAGGAGTCCTCTTCCAGCCCTACAGCCATATCCTTCATTAACACCTGCAACTGATCCACCGTGAGCACTTGCTCCAGCTCCATCCCCAATTCCTCTGCCCACACCTCTACAATTACCATCAACTTAGACACCACCGCCACTTGCTCTATTAGCGAGGCCACCATTGCCACCTGCTCCTCCGCCAATACCACTGCCCTATCCCCCACCTATGCCGCATCCACCACTAGCTCCGCCTCTCCTTCCCCTAGAAACCACCGCCACAAACTCCACCATGTATTCCACCACCACTATTTGCTCCTCCACCACCTGCTGTTACTCCACAAGGGTGCACGCCTGCAATTTCAACACCAACAACTTTGCCGTTTACACACCAACCTCTGAAAGTACAGAAGCGTGTTTGATGTCTTCAATGAAGCATGGGCGGGGTGGGTTTACAAGCTCAAACTTCGAAGTTGAATGTTTTGAGCGGGTTTTTAAATTCAAATAGCATAATATTAATGCGTACAAATCCACCTCATACATCATTTCGTATACACTATTTATAAACAATCCACGTCGTATATCGTATCATTTTGTATTAGGACATTCCATGCAATCAATATAAGATTATCAGGTGGTGTGGGGAATGGATGGGTATATAATGCGCATGCCGCTGCGTTTGGATGACCATCGAAGAAGACAGCGAGATGGATGATCATCCGGAAAAGGAGAAGTCGGATACGCTCATGGTATGGGCATGCTTCTCTTAAGTATGACATCCGGTACCGAGGAATTAGTTGCCGCATGCCAGTCTTTTTTTTTTTTTCTTGCGTTTAAATGTGGTATATGTATATTTTTGAAATGGACGACAATGCCCGTGCGACAACCTTTCTGTACTCTCATGTTGCTCCAGTAAAAACAAGCAAGGCACACTTGCAAGAAACCAGAGACATGAGGAAGCGCGACCCATTAAAGGCTGCCTTTGCCATTTTTCAAATGTGGCCATGGAAGGTGCCTGGGTTAGTTGGATGTGAATAATCTAACATTCATAAGAGTTGTTTGGCACCGTTAAGCAAGATGATTTTATTACTGGATATGAATAATCTGATATTTATAATTTTTTACTGGATATGAATAATCTGATATTTATAATTTTTTTTAAATGTGTCAGGAATTTATTAAAATTACAATTTTGATATGTAATTTTTGGGCTCTGGAAGTGTTTGAGAGTGCTGAAATTATATAGACAATGAAAAAACAAGTTTAAATAACACAAATCAAGATTTGAATTCAAATTTTTCTGAACTATTCCAACATCAAAAAATTCAAAAAATCACACTAAAAACAATTCCATTCATAATTATCTACGCAAACAGCGGATTTGGTTTGTTTAGTAAACGTGACGATACGAAAAAAAATGTACACGAGCCGCAATGGGAAGCATGACAGAAATTATCAAACTCGCACCACACTTCCGTAGCAATACGAAGGTTTTAGGGTTCTTGAACATTGAATCTGAAAAATAACGTGAAAAATAGTAAATGTGATGAGCGTTATTCATTTAATATTATCTTAGGTTTATTTAATAAGTATTTGAGAGATTTGGTTTGTATAGTAAACGTGACGATGCGAAAAAAAGTGTACACGAGCCGTAATGGGGAGCATGACAGTATCAAACTTGCACCACACTTCCGTAGCAATGCGAAGTGGTTGGGCTTGTTTTAGGGTTCTTGAACATTGAATCTGAAAAATAAGGTAAAAAATAGTAAATGTGATTTGCGTTGTTCACTTAATATCATCTTATTTTTATTTAATAAATATTTACGAGAAATAACAATTAAATTACAAAGTGTTTAATAAATTTTAAAATATATATATTTAAATAAAGTTGTGTTAAGGTTTATGAAAGGTTAATGAAATTGTGTTGAAATAATTAAGAAAACTGTTAGTGTATAATTTGAGTGATTTTAATAGTTAAGGTATGTGTTTTCTAATACAAGGATGGTAGAGTATATATATTTCACTATCTAAGAGCACAAAATATTTATATTAATATTATATTTTGGCTTAGGAGTTTTGTAGATGTGCCTTTCTAAGATCAACACTTAAAAAAAATTTTGTTGCATCCAATCTAAAACTAATTATTTTTTATACATAAAATCTCCAAAGTATTCCTAATATTTTAATATATTTAAAGTGCAAACAAATTAAGTAAGAGAACACGAAAGCATAGTTTTTTGGTCAAACTCGTCATATTCATCAACAAGAAGCATTCAAATCTAGATGGTATCCCATGGTTTAAAAGGATGAGTGAACCACAATGGTCCCATCTTGAGTGTGTTGGCCTACAAATAGTTGAAATTATAAAAATTGTTATCAAAGTGCTACCAACTCATCCTCAAGATGAATTTTCACTCTCTATTCCACCAATACTTCCCAACAAAAGGAAAGAAACACTAAGAGCCCACAGTCACACCACCACCTAGACTTACACGAGGAGAGAAACTAGAAGATAATGGATATTAAAAGGAGGCATAAGAAAACTCAAATATCCAAATCACATCCTAACGAATAGCGTGTGAAATTGTCTACAATCAACACAATCCACATTGAAATAGAAAATGAGCCTTAGGAGGTCAACATTGAAGGAAAACACAATGGCACATTGCAAAGGGGATTCACGTCAATCCCAAAATTCTACCAAAACCCACACAATACATTTTTCTTTCAAATTAAAACCGAAATTCCCAAATTAGACAATCTCTAGGTGGCAAAGGATACATAAAGTCCATAGAAATGCTAGAGACTACAACTCCCTCATGGAGGCCTCAACAAGAGATAATTTCCATCCTTGAATAGAAAACCCACATAAATTGTGAAACCATAAATTCAAGGATATATAGGTGCCATAAATCAAATTCTATAGAAAAACTAGACACCACAATTCCCTCAATAGATAATTTCCATCCTTGTGAAACAAAACCCACATAAATTTTGAAACCATAAATTCAAGGACATATAGATGCCATAAATCAAAGACATGATAAATTGGAGTGGAATTTTACTAATAAATTGATCTGATAGCTCATAGAAGGAATTGATCTGGATTTAAACAGGAATGCAACAAAATACAGAAATAACCATAAACAGAGAGATGCAACGGAAATAATACTTCATTTTATTATTGTAAAATACTGAAATATGCTTACAAACATAAATGTAAATAAACCAGCTAGGGCGATGGTAGATTTATCTCTTAGAAGAGATGTGGAGGCTACATGCCTCTAAGCTATGTTATAATGAGGCTCGAAGGCCTATTTATTGTTGAGAAACAATGGAAAACCCTAAACATCCAAAAACCTAACCCTAGGAGATGAAGCGTCAAACTCTCGATCCCATTTGGGTAAATTCGTACATCAATTTCCCGGGGTCATAACTTTGGCATACGATTTATGTTTGACGCGCACAATAGCTCGTTAGAAAGATCTATCTGAGGACTATAACTTTGGTATGAGAAACATTGGTGCACGACACATTTTGCTCTAGATTCTCCCAAAAAACTTCATTTAGGGCCTCAAAACAGCTCCGAAAGTTCAAGACCCGAAAAACTCCTAAAAATAGTAAATTGTGCTACAATCATGGAAACTAAAACTCTGAAAGAGACAATTGTGGGGGCTGAAGTGGGATAGGTGGGTGGCAACCAACATCCACCTAGATCATTCCTCCCCCTTAGGAAGCAATGGTCTCCATTGCATTGAGTTCCTCTCTGAGATGAGGAAACTTCCACTGAGTTGGGTCCCTAGTGAATTGTTTTGCAATCTTTGATGTGTCCAATAATGGTGGGAAGCTTGGTTGAGGGCAGTCCAAACTGAACACTCGGTGCAAGTGAAGGAATGGGGGAATATTGTGCTCCAAAGCATTGTTTCCCACACCCTTGGTACAGGTGTAAGAACCATATCGAAGTGGTTTGAGCTTCTGATGGGCTCTTGCAAGGCATTCTTTCTGCAGATGCAGCCAGACTTTGTCGCCCACTTGAAACTTGTGTGGTACCCCCGTGCATGAGGAGAAGTTGTTCCTATGTTCTTTCATGACCGTATCGATCTGCTGCTGCTGCTGCATGGAGCAACCCTTCACATGGGTCATGGATGTGGTGATGATCTTCCCCTTACTTTGGGAGTGAACCAGACAGAAAATGAATTTCCTAGTCTGGGAGATGAGCTTGCTACCTTTCCTAGAAGTGATCAAAGAGGTGGCGGTAGGTGGGGCTACCTTCATTATCCTGTATAATGAATTAGCCAAAGAAATAATAACAGCGCGAGACCTTGACTTATACATATCATGTCGCCTCCACAAGTATGGATGGCCTAATAGTACATCACAAACATCTAGAGGTGTAACATCACACAATACCTCGTTTGTGAAGGGCTTGATGCTATAGGGAAGGCAGCACTGCTAGCGGACTCAGAGATCTCGTCTTGGGTGAAGCCACCCACACTGTACGGCGGCAGGTGTGGTGTAGTCAATAGGCTCAACCGCTTCACAACCTCTACTGAAATGAGGTTCTTTTGGCTGCCACTATCGATAATGAATTGTAGCGACAAACCCTTCACCCACATTTGTGAGTGGAAAATTTTCTCTCCCTCCTATGGATCTTTGAGCTCATTCTTCTGGATCTTGGTGGTGGAAACCGTGGGGCTGGGCTCTGCGCAATGATTTGCTTCCCTTAGCCATTCCCCTTGTCAGGTTTTAGCTGAGCATCGAAACATGGATCTGATTCTGAAGCCTTCAACTCATCCACCAGCGACTGCTTGTTCGACACTCACTTGTGTTTGAGTGGGGCTCTTGTGGAACTCATTTAAGGAAATAGAAAATGAGCCTTAGAAGGTCAACATTGAATGAAAACACAATGACACATTGCAAAGGGGATTCATGTCAATCCAAAAATGCTACCAAAACCCGCATAATACATTTTTAAATAGGAATTGATCCAGATTTAAATAGGAACGCAATAAAATACAAAAATAACCATAAACACGAAGATGCAATGGAAATAATACTTCATTTCATTACTTTAAAATACCGAAATATGCATACAAATAGAAATGGAAATAAACGAGCTAGGGCGATGGTAGCTTTATCTCTGAGAAAAGATGTGACAGCTACATGCCTCTAAATTGTGTTACAATGAGGTTTGAAGGTCTATTTATTGTTGAGAAATAATGGAAAACTATAAACATCCAAAATCCTAACCCTAGGAGATGAAGCGCCAAACTGTGGGCCCTGTTTGTGTAAATTAGTACATCAACTTCCCAGGATGGTAACTTTGGCATACGATCTCTGTTTGACGCACACAATAGCTCATTAGAAAGATCTGTCTGAGGAATATAACTTTGGGTAAAGCAACATCAAACAATATCCCTTGTTGCTCCAATTTTCCCCAAAAAACGTCATTTAGGGCCTCAAAATGGCTCCGGAAGTTCAACACATGAAAAACTCCTAAAAATAGTAAATTGTGCTACAATTATGGAAACTAAAAAACTGAAAGAGACAGCTGTGGGGGTCCAAGTGGGACAGGTGGGTGGTGATCAACATCCATCTGGATCATTTCTTCCCCCTCAGAAAGAAACGGTCCCCATTGCATTGAGTTCCACCTTGAGATGAGTAAACTTCCATTGAGTTAGATCCCTAGTGAGCTATTCTGCAATCTCTGATGTGTCCAGTAATGGTGGGAAGCTTGGTCGAGGGCAGTCCAAACTAAACACTCGATGCAATTAAAGGAATGGGGGAATCTTATGCTCCAAATCATTGTTTCCCATAGCCTTGGTACTGGTGTAAGGACCATATCAGAGTGTTCTGAGCTTTTGATGGGCTCTTATAAGGTGTTCTTTCTGCAAATGCAACTAGACTTTGTCACCCACTTGAAACTTGTTTGGTAACCCTGTGGGTGAAGAGAAGTTGTTCCTGTGTCCTTTCATGACCGTATCCATCTACTGCTACTACTACATGGAGGAACCCTTTGCAGGGGTCATGGATGTGGCAACGATCTTCTCCTTACTTTGGGAGTGAACCAAACAGAAAATGAATTTCCTAGTCTAAGAGATGAGCTTGCTACCTTTCTTAGCAGTGATAAAAGAGGTGGCGGTAAGTGGGGCTACCTTCGATATCCAGTATAATGAATTAACCAAAGAAATAATAACAGTGTGAGGCCTTGACTCATACAAAACATGTCGCCTCCACAAGTATACTTGGCCTAATAGTACATCACAAACATCTAGAGGTGCAACATCACACAATACCTCATCTATGAATGGTTTGATGCTGTAGGGAAAGCGACACTGCTTGCGGACTTAGAAATCTCATCCTAGGTGAAGCCACCCGATATTGTACAATTGCGGGTGTGGTGTAGTCGATAGGTCCAATTGCTTCAGGACCTCTACTGAAATGAGGTTCTTTTGGGTACCACTATCGACAATGAATTGTAGCAGCAAACCCTTCACCCACATTTGTGAGTGGAAAAGTCGCTCCCCCTCCTCTGGATCTTTGGGCTCATTCTTCTAGATCTTGGCGGTGGCAACCGTGGCGCTGGGCAACGCATCAAGGATCTACTTCCATTTTCCATTCCCCTTGTTAGGTTTTGACTCAGGGTCGAAACGTGGATCTGATTCTGAAGCCTTCAACTTGGCCACCAATGACTACTTGGTCTGACACTCACTTGTGTAGTGAGTCGGGCTCTTTTGGAACTCACACCACTTTCCTATGTCCTTCTTTAACTTTGTGGTGTTATTCTTTTCTTGCGGTTTTGACTGGTTGTCTTGGGTTGCCCCGTCTTGCCTTTGTTCTTGGTTCTGCAATTTGGGGAAGCCTTTCCCTTGCTTCGAATTCATAGATCCAAAGTCTCGCTTCTTTTGTTGCTTGAGGGCTTCTTCGAGCAAGATTTTGATAGGATATCCTACCCCTTCGTCTTTCTTTTCATCCACCATGCGAGGCCATCGGGATTTGTGAGGCTGGTCTTGCAAAATTTTGACGAGTTCGAGCCCTAACTCTTTATATCCTGACCTCATTGGGGACATGCAAAGAATAACAGAGAAAAAGCAGAACACTCTGATCCACTGATTTGGATTTAAACAGGAATGCAAAAAAATACAGAAATAACCATAAACACAGAGATGCAACGGAAATAGTACTTCATTTCATTACTGTAAAATACTCAAATATGCTTACAAACAGAAATGGAAATAAACCAGCTAGGGTGATGGTAGCTTTATCTCTGAGAAGAGATGTGGCGGATACATGCCTCTGAACTGTGTTACAATGAGGCCTGAAGGCCTATTTATTGTTGAGAAATAATGGGAAACCCTAAACATACAAAAACCTAACCCTAGGAGATGAAGCGCCAAAATGTGGGCCATGTTTGGGTAAATTGGTACATCAACTTCCCGGGGTCGTAACTTTGGCATACGATTTTTGGTTGACACGCACAATAGCTCGTTAGAAAGATCTGTCTGAGGACTATAACTTTGGGAAGAGAAAATTTGGTCAGTAGCCTATGATGCTCCCAATTTTCCAAAAAAATGTCAGGGCCTCAAAATAGCTCCGGAAGTTCAGGACCCGAAAAACTGCTAAAAATAGTAAATTGTGCTACAATTACGGAAATTGAAAAACTAAAAGAGACAGTTGTGGGGGTCCAAGTGGGATAGGTGGGTGGTGACCAACATCCACCTGGATCATTCCACCCCCCTTAGGAAGCAATGGTCCCCATTGCATTGAGTTCCTCCCTGATATGAGGAAAATTCCACTGAGTTGGGTCCCTAGTGAGTTGTTCTGCACTGCATACACTACAAGACACTCTCAAGGGGAAAACTCAAATTTGCACTACATACGCTACAAAAGAGATGGATCACATGATGCATCCACATGCAAGTTGCCTTGGGACAAAATTGAGCATGAAAGAAACCAACCCAAAGGTAAAACTAGTGACAAAGAGAAAGGTAAAGCACCTGAATCTGCTCACTATGTTGTGGCACACTGTAATATTGGAGTAAATGAAGACTTATTTGATGCTTCACTTGCTTCTTGGAAAAATGATTGGTTGCTTGATTAAAGAGCAACTTGCCACATGACTTTTAGAAAAGATTTTTTTCAAGAATTTTCTAACAACGTTGATGGAGGAGTATACTTTGCAGACAAATCAAAAATCAAGCCATCAGGGCTTGGTACAATCAGCTTAAATTGCCTGGTCTTCCAAACTTTCTTCTGCATCATGTTTTATATCTCCCACAGCTGAGGAGAAACTTGTTGTCCTTGGTCCACATCCGCCAGTGAGGACATTCCATTCATATTTTTGATGGCAAGATTCAAGTGAGAAAAGCATCATATCATTCACTTGTCATGACGGGGATAGAAGAAGAAAGGCTTCTCAAGCTATAGGGCACCTCTGCTTGTGCACAAAATTTCTCATACAATTCTCATTATGAAGAAGGTACATTTCCATCAAGTTTATTATGGCATGGTAGATTTGTACACTTGAACCATGACAGCCTCCACTTGTTGGAGAAAAATGGTGTTACTAGTTTGCCTACAATTCCTAGGAAACTTAAGGAATGTGATGCTTGCATTCTAGGAAAGCATAGCAAACAGTCTTTTCATGATTCACATTCTAGAGCACATAGAAAACTTGAAATCATTCATTCAGATTTATGTGGTCCAATGCCTGTTCCTTCTACAAATGTAAATAAATATATGATGACATTTATTGATGACTACAATGCGTTGGGTTTATTTATTGAAGAACACATCTGAAGCTTTTCAAACATTCAAGAACTTTCATACATGGATTGAAAATGATGCACAATCTCATAATGACTCTATTCGCATTGATAATGGAAAAGAATACACTTCAAATGAATTTGAAAACTATCTTCGCCAACATGGGATCAAACATCAAACAACTATGCCTTATAATCCCCAACAGAATGGAGTAGCTCAAAGAATGAACAAGACAATCTTAAATATGGTGCACTCCATGATGTCTTTCAAAAATGTAAAAATGATGTTTTGGGTTGATGCAGTTCTATGTGTTGTATATATAAAGAATAGATGTCCATCTAATGCTATCAGAAACAAGACTCCTTATGAAATGTGGTATGGACACATTCCCTCGGTAAAGCATCTCAGAGTCTTTGGTTCCAAATGTTATGCCTTGATATCAGAGCTACATAGAAAAAAACCTGGTGCAAGAAGTCGTAAGTATATCTTCCTGGGGTATTCAAACACCTCCAAAGCATACCGTCTCTATGATGAAGTCAATAAAAGGTTTGTTATATCTAGAGATGTAATCTTCTTGAATCATCCAAAACTGACAATGTTGTTGAGCGACAACTTGATCACTTGATAGATTCACAAATCCAAAATCATTTCAAGAATTTGATAATCAGATTCCATATCTTGAAGGGGGGATTCCTATACTAGATCAACCTGTGGATTCCTCTTTTGAAGCACTCTCTCCCCTGCATGAAACTCTAACAATGGATGATACTTTGAGTGATGTGATTGATAGAATTGGGAGACTCAATCTTGATTCAGTCCCAACTCAATCAACGGAGTAGCCTGGACCATCCCAAACAGGTCCCCTAAAGTGGCTGACAAAGACACTTGAAAGTGTTCATCGTGATGAGGTTGGAAAGACAGGAACTAGAAATTCCACCCGGCAAAATGGAGGTGATGTAGATGACTCTGATTCACCTGTTTATATGGATGTTTCTTATGATTGTAAATTGAATTTGTCTACATATTTTGAGCCAACTTCCTTCAAAAAAATTACTTCTCATTATGAATGGAAAGAAGCAATGCAAAAGGAGTATGATGCCTTGATAAAGAATGGCACTTGGAAGCTGTTTGATCCTCCATTGGGAACCAAACCAATTGGCTGCAAGTGGGTCTACAAGAACAAGTATAAAGCTAATGGCTCACTTAACAAGCATGAAACCAAGCTTGTGGAAAAAGGTTTTGCCGATAAGAAAGGGGTCGATTATGAAGAGACTTTTGCAACCACAACAAAATGGGCTACCATCTGGACATTCTTTGCCCAAGAAGCTAAGAACGGTTCGAAAGTCCATCAAATGGATGTAAAAACTGATTTCTTGAATGGAGATCTAAAAGATAATTTTTTATCTCCTAGCCTGAAGGATTTGTTGTAAAAGTACATGAACATAAAGTATGCAAACTTGTGAAATCCTTGTATGCCCTCAAACAAGCACCACGAGCCTGGTATGAAAGCTAACTGAGCATCTTCTGAAACTCAATTTCAAACATTATGATCTTGATGATACAACTTTGTTTGTCAAGAAGGTTGGAAAAATAGTTGTATACCTTGTGGTATATGTAAATGATCTTTTGATGACAGGGAATAATGAGAGCTACATTGCATCCATAAAGAAGGAATTGAGAAAAGGTTTTGAAATGACTAATTTGGGCTATGTTCATTACTATCTTGATATTGAAGTAACTCAACTTCCGAAGTCCATATTCCTTTCTCAAAAGAAATACATTGGAGATCTATTGAATAGGTTTGGCATGACTGAATGCAATCCTCTAACTACTCAAATGGAACAAAACTTAAAGCTGACATCCATTGAAGGAAAATAATTTGAGGATGCAACAAAGCATAGACATATTGTAGGAAGTCTCAACTACCTAACTACTACCAGACTAGACATTTTGTTTGCTATTGGAATCCTCTCCAGGTTTATGCAAAATCCTTGTGAGGTATATTAATCTACTACAAAAAGAGTTCTAAAGTACTTGAAGGAAACTCAAGACTTTGGAATCAAGTATACACATGTGGGAGACTTCATCTTGATTGGATACTCTGATTGAGACTTCGATGGAGACAAAGAAACTGGGGTATCTACTTCGAGTTATGCCATGAGTCTTGGATTAGGAGCTATATCCTGGACATCTCACAAACAATTAGTTCCAATAGATTCCACAACAGAGGAAGAATATGTGGCAGTAGTTGTGGCAACAAATGAAATTGTGTGGCTCAGGAAAATTTTGGAAGATTTGCAGGTAAAACAAGTACAATCGACTCCACTCATGATTGAAAATACCTCGGCAATAAAGTTGCCCAAGAACCCAAAGTTCTATGATTGAACGAAGCACATCAATACAAAATATCATCTCATTCGACATCATTTTGAGGCCAAAACAATCCATCTTCACCATTGTTCCACTAATGAGTAGATTGCAGACATCTTCACCAAAGTGCTTGGAAGAGAAAAGCTTGAAAGATTCAAAACGATGCTTGGACTCACCAATCCCTTCAGATTAAGGGGGGGAATGTTGACACCTAATCATAGGGATTGGGTGAACAAATGTAATTAGTGTAAATAAATAATAGAGAAAATGAAAAGTCATTGGGAGATGAACTCAATAGTCACTCCCTCTTGTATATAATAATGAATAACCCGAATGAATAATACGATGACATTTGAGGAGTTTTTATTTATTTACCATACCTCTTTTATATACCATGGTATTTGGCCCATAAACTTGGTATATAATTAGATGTTGATTTATAATCCTATTTGATATATTTTTATTTATTTACCATACCTCTTTATACCTCTTTCATATTTATTTTTTTACCATACATATTTTATAAATATGGGATTTTTCCCATGGTATTAAAATGGTTTTTGGCCCATGAGATTCACTAAAATCAAAACTTATTTTCTGAGTTTTCGTAAATGTAAATATAAAAAAGAGGTTTATGTATTAAATATAAAAAGAGTTTTTATTTATTTATCATATCTCTAGTTTATTTATATTTTTATTTAATTACCATACCTTTGGAGTAAATATAAAAAAAAATATGTATTATTATCTTTGAGAATAATTTGTCTTATAGTATTTACCATACATCTCTTTTTGAGTATTAAAAATCCTAACAGATTTCTTTAAAAAAATACTTTATCCTATACCATTTAATTAACACTTTTAAAACCATTTTATAACAAAACATCTCTAAAGAAAATTATATTTTCCATACAAATCCAAAGCCAATATGTTACATGTAGTTCGAGTAAATGAATTTAGTAGAATAAGTAAAGAATAAAGGTGTGGTAGGTAGTGATTTTCCTCACATTAGTGCCAAAGCCAATATGACATTACTTATTTAGGGAGATGTAGCTTGAATGGATGCATTTAATAGATTAATCAAAGAAAAAAGAGGCTATTAATGAGGAAAGAAGAAACTCATAACTTCATGGTGAATTTGTAAAAGGTATTTTTTTTTATATGGAAGAACCGTGAATTGGTAAAAGGTATTGCTTTTATATGGAAGAAGAGTAAGATTTAAATTTTTCTTTTCCGATATTAAATGGACTTGGCATCACACCACTATGAAATCCACTATGTTATTGGTCATGTAGGGAGTTGCAACTTGAATAGAGCCACTTAATAGATTAATAAAGATGGTGGAAAAAAATGCAAAAAAACAAAAAAAACTGATTTATTTCGGATTTCCTTATGGTAAATTAGTAAAAGAAGCCTGAAAAAGGGAGAGAACTGATTTCCTCATGGTAAATTAGTAAAAGATATTATTCTATATAAAAATATATACCATTTAAATTTTCGTTCTTAGAAATAATCAAAAGCCAAACTATGAATTAAAAAAATTAATTTATTGCAAGACTCCTAATTTAGGAAAAAAAAAGTTGTATCATACGAAAGATGGCATGCCTTACAAAAGATACACATCATTCAAATTCCAAATAGAATATGAATAATCAGATGCCTTAGGCAAAGGATATATACTATGTAAATAGGGAAAAAATTTAAAGAAAAAAAACTAAAACCCACTTTCCGATCATATTAATAATTGCATGTTTTTAGTAGATCATGTAGATTAATAATAGTACTAGATAATCTACCCGTCTAGCACAAAAATTTGAAAACAAAAAACCAATAGCAGTAATCATTCCTCATAAATACTATCTCACACTTCGCAGTTCGCACTATGCCTAAATGCTTCCACACAAATAGAATTCCACAATTCATTTTTGGTGTTAAGTTTATATAGATGGAGAGAAGTCATTTTTCATTATGGCCGGTATTATTTTAGATTATTTAAATTTTTAGTAGATGTTAAATATGTTAAATGTTAAATATTATATGTTTATGTTTATGTTTATGTTTATGTTTATGTTTATGTTTATGTTTACGTTTACGTTTACATTTTTATGTGAGATCTAATCCAAACATTACATGTTTATGTTTGCCTTTATGTTTATGTTTAAATTTATGTTTACGTTTACATTTACGTTTACGTTTTTATGTGAGATCTATCTTATATATGGTTATTTTTATCTTTATGTTTACATTTACATTTATTTTACATTTATATTTTGGTTTTTACGTGATATCTACACTATATTGGGTCGTAGAGTGCCTCTCAGTGACTCAACAAAGGAAGCCATAAAAGGAGGAGTGTCACATTCCTCCAAAAAAAAAAAAAAAAAAATTGTCTTAACTATATTATATACCTGACTTATTCAATCCATAGATTAAAGGGTTAATTACATTGCGGTGACATGCGTTGTTATAAGGTTGGATATACTTAAATTTATAACCAAACGTTGATATTTAAATTTTAATATTTATTAAACAACATACCATTTGAAATGCACTATCGAACTGTTACAATACTTATGAGTTTAATTCCATTGTGCCACCCTATATCCGATCTTCTCGATTTATCGTCAGGTTAACGTTTGCTTGCCACCTGTATTAAGGTACAGGCACCCATCTGTCGGAAGGTATAACATTTATGACCACCGCAGGGTTGCCACCTCCTCGGGATCGCCATTGCTGTGGACGGTTCTGATCACTCCTCAGCAATCGGACGGTGGAGATTCCCAGGGTTTTGGCAGCATTGCTTTTAGGGTTGAAGGGCGAGGGTTCCGGGTCATTTGTCTTTGTTCGTTTTGCCGAGAGCGGCTTTCAGTTCGCCTCCGCCATGGTTTCTTCACTCTGGTCTCGGCCCTGGTTAATCTCATCGCCCGCGAACTGTTACAGGTGACGAGCTCTCCGTGGATACCCCTGCTTGGCACGTCCTCTACCGGTAAGTGACCCTTCCTGCTGTGATCTTTTCCCCAGAGAAACCATCTTACTGAGCATGGATATAGTTAATAATTCGCAGTTGTTTGCTGACAGGTATCCGGTTGTGTAATGGAGGTAGCCGCGCTGATGGCACAGGGATTGGCGTTTGAATCCCTACCCAGGTAAGTAAATAACTCACAGTCCTCTGTTTCGGCTATTGCAATTATCCGCCGCCTTATATCACCCTGTTTTCTGCCAGGTCTATTGATAATTTGCCATTGAAGGCGAATCACGGATGTCTTCCTTTGTATTTGTTTTAATCAGCGTTCAATGAGTAGAACGGTCTCCTAGAGTTAGGGTGGTCTGACTTAAGGCTCGAACAGAGTTATTCTGTATGTAATTTCAATGATTGTAATAATGGTTCTAGGATTAAGTTATATGTAAGGATTCGATCATTATAATTGCCGCTTGTCTTGTTATGACTGTTACTGGCTTTTACCCGACCGAGTCGGTGTCAAAAAGGGGTTTTCCCTATTTTTTCCATGATTGTTAATATGCGAGTTTCCATTATTTTGAAGGACAGGCTTGTCACAGAATTTCCATATGTTAATGATAATGTTCCCTGGATTGTTTGATTCGCCCGAATGGGTTTTCAATTATGATTTAATACAGTTTTTGTTTTCCATTCGGCCGTCGGCCTAATTACAATCTCACAGTATCGTGATTATTGGTACTTTCAGGACTGCATTGATTATCTTTTTCCTTCCGTTAACTTGTTAAACTATGAGCTCTTTATATGCACTAATACTGTATAATAATTTGGAATCCCTGAAGAAAAGATCCGGTTGTCTGAACAGTATAATGCTAAGTTTTATCTGCCGATTAATCATATGATGGCGGTAACGGCATGCTAATTTCTGGCTATTTAATTTAGTCTTTCGCTTTCTTTCCCTTAGCCAGTAGAAACCCCGAATAATTATTTCGATAGATGGGTTTTCTTATCATGGGGTTCCGGCCCTTTTTGCTGTGGCTTACCGCCACCAGGTGGTGTTCACCTGCGCGCAAATGTTTCAGACCGAACACCCATTTATTATTGAAATCGTCAGTTTACTTATGCTATGCCTCGGTTTATTTATCTTTTGATAAGGGTTTATGTGAACGATAGTGAGACTATCGCTGACATGCAATGTCCAGTAATTAATAATGATTCTTTTTATGCAATTTGTATCAATTGCCAAACCTCCGGTTGTTATTACTACAGTTACGTTCATTACATACCTAATTTTGCCTGGTCATATGAGGACATTCTGTTTATGCTACCCGACAGATAACTGATTCATCAAATTGGGTGAATTGTTTCTAAATACAGAGTTTGGGTTATCTTGCTGCATTCCTACATATATATATTAGGAACTTTGATATATCTTTATTCTAAAGATTTTTGTATTCCTGATATCGTTCTTTCTTATAAATCGTTGTCTGTCTATTTGACATATGAAAATATCTTTTGTATGAAAAAGCTGTACAGAAGTTAATCTATTTACTTTTCAGGTATCTATATTTCTTTTATTGTTTAGGATTCAGGTTAAGGTACAGACAGGTTCAAATATACAGGTTTCCTTGAACCTTCAGTTTTTCTATTCTCTTTCCTTTCTGTACGTATCTGTTGTATAGTATAACATAGATGGTAATAATAATTTAAAATCTGCATCATACTCTAATAACGATTAAACACTAATAATCAACCATTACCACCATTGTCAATATCAATCCTGGAATTTAAAAGATTTGATATACTTACCTGTACTTTCTTTCGCTTCCTTCCGCTCTGCTATCACCTGCAGAAAATTATCTGATACTTGTTATCCACCCAGCCACGAGACCAGTCGTCTGCACTGCGTCTCTCCCCCAAGCAACCCCTTGCTGGCCACAGCCTCTGCAAATGGGAAGGCACAATTGTGTCGGTGCTATCTGGTCCTCACCAGACGTAGCACCTGTTCCATAGCTCAGTGCCTCTTTTCTCTGGTGGCATTTTTCCTATTTGTTCCAAAAAACAACCCAGGTCTTTTCTCCTCTTCTTTTTTTTCTAAGGAGCAGAGAAACAGTTAGGGTTTCACCCTAATATATTGGCAACTGCTTTTCCTTTTTCCTTCTCATGCATAAGAAAGGAAATAACTTTCTTTTACATGAACTATCATGCACACAAAATTATGCGTTTCATATTATTAAATTTAAAACATATAATATTTCATTACTTCAAGAAGATAGTAATTTCTGTTTATCTTTAACCACAGGGTAAATAAGTAATTTATTTACGTAAATTCTTTGGTCATTACAAGGAGAAACCAATCGCAGTAATCCTTCCTCAGAAATATTATTTCACACTTTTCACTATGTTGAAATGCTTCCTCACAAATAGGATTCCACACTTTAATTTTGGTGTTGAATTTATATAGATAGAGAAACGTGATTTTTCATTAGGGCCGACATTAGTTTAGATTAGATTAAATTTTTAGTTAATGTTAAATATGTTAAACATTAAACATTAAATATTAGTTTATATTAGATTAAATTTTTAGTTAATGTTAAATATTCTAAACGTTAAACATTAAATGTTTACGTTTACGTTTACATTTTTACATGAGATGTATCCCCATACACATTACATGTTTACGTTTATACATTTACATGTTTATACATTTACATTTTTACGTGAGATCTACCCGGTACATGCTTACATTTACTTTTATGTTTAACATTTTACGTGAGATATACCCCATACTGGGTTTACTTTTACATTTAACATTTTACGTGAGATATACCCCATATGGGTTTACTTTTACGTTTAACATTTTACGTGAGATATACCCCATACTGGGTGGTAGAAAACCTCTCGGCAAGTCACGAAAGGAAAATATAAAAATAGGAACACCCCATACATGCTTATGTTTACATTTGCTTTTACGTTTAACATTTTACATGAGATATAGCCCATACTGGTTGGTAGAAAACCTAAAGGAAGCCATAAAAATAGGAAAAACCAATTGTAGTAATCCTTCCTTAAAAATATTATCTCACACTTCACACTCTATAGAAATGCTTCCTCGCAAATAGAATTCCACGATTTGTTTTTAGTGTTAAATTTATATAGATAGACATACATGATTTTTCATTAGGGATGACATTAGTCTAAATTAGATTAAATTTTTACTAAATGATAAATATGTTAAATGTTAAACATTACATGTTTACGTTTACAATTTTATGTGAGATCTATCCCCATAAACATCACATGTTTATGTTTATGTTTATGTTTATGTTTACATTTACGTTTTTATGTGAGATATACCACTATACATATTTATATGTACATTTACATTTACATATACATATTCATTCATCATTTTATGTGAGATCTACCACCATACTAGGCTATAGATCTCCTTTCAGTGAAATCATTTTATTTTAAAAATTGATTAAACTTCCAAAAAAAAATTGATTTTAAAATCATTTTATTTTAGAATTTTATTTAACTTTTTAATAAGTTTTCAATTTTTTGAAACATTTTTTCAGAGCCACCTAAGTAAAGATTTCTTGAAATCTTAAATTATAATTATATAAGTTATAAAGCTAAAGTGTTTTTGACGTTTTTCAAAACCGAGATGCTGCATTGTTCATGAAGTAGACTTTACTTTATCCATTTGTTAAGAGTATGTTGTTTTGGCTCGAAGACTCGACTTCAACCGTTTATTTTTGGGATTGTGTTTTTTCCTTCTATAATCAGCTTGTTTCCTGAAATGGATGTTCGCTAGGTCTTGATTTTATGCGTTCGTTTCATGAGATTTTTGTGTTCAACTTCTTGGAGGCCTTTTATATGATTTTTTTGGTGGCATCCACATCGTACTGAGCGTATTGCGTGTCTACTACAATACAATGCATAAACAAGGGAGGCTACATGGCATCTAGTCCCTGCGTTGAGCTACAGATTTAGTTTCTATGAAGCCATTTCTATTGTTTACAAATAACTACCCATACCAAAGGTAAAGAAAGCACCAGGATTGTTTAAGCAGCACCAACAACAACAGTTATGGTATATGAAGTAAGAGAACCAATTTACTACCTATTTTATCATAGCCAGTTTACTACCTATTTTATCTCGCAGTACGAGTAGAGGAAGGAGAATCCTAGCTTAGAGCGCACCTTTCTAGATATAGCATACCTTCTGGTTTCAAATCCACCAACACTAGAACAAGTGACTTAGCGTCGAACCATCAACATGAGTAGGACTGGATACAGTTGACGTAGCTGCAATTCCATGCAGTGGAGCAACATGAGTAGCAAGCATCCATTCAAACCTCCCTACTGGACTCATCTATTATTTTGTAAAACTAACTAAATTAAGAAAAACCAATATTGTTTTGAAAATTAAGCATGTGTACAGACTAAAAGAAGCCTAAAATTCATGCTTCGAGCCATGCCCTTACATCAAAATTACAAAGAAGGAGTTGGGAGTATTTATATCGATATTAAAATTCATTTTAAGACAAGGTCCTTAAACAAAATTACAAAAGTAGAGATTTTGGCTCACGAGTCTTATATATAGGCATTTCTAAAATCAACACCCAAAATTTTCGGGTTTCATCCAATCGAAAATTAATTATGTTTGATACATAAGTCTCCAAAACACTCTTAATATCGGAAGCATCGGTTCCCTCATAAAACTCTCATATTCATTAACAAGAAGCATTCACATCTAGATGGCATCCCATGGCTACAAAGGATGAGCAAATCAAAGAGGTCCCATTTTGAGTGTTTTGTCCTACAAATAGTTGAAATTATAGCAATTGTTATCAAAGTGCTACCAACTCATCCTCAAGATAGTGCATTTTCACTCTTTCTCCCCCAAAAATTCCATGGAAATAGTCAAAGTTGACATAGTTTAGATCTACTAAATTTGGAAATGTCTTGTTGCAATTATGTTATGATGTTGGTCCACTTTGATATAGGGGATCTACGTGGGACTCGTTTCCTCATGCATTCAATAACAACACCTTGCAAGAGTCCAATCAAAAGCACTTCATGAAAGAGACATCATATTCTCACAAGTAAAAGGAACACAATGCCTTGCCACACTAAAATAGAGGAAAACCCTTTTTCTCTTATTGAAACTATTAAACTCCCAACATAAGGAAAGAAACACTAGGATCCCAGAGTCACACGATCACCTAGACCTATGGGAGGAGTGAAACTAGAAGATAACGGATATTAAAATGAGGCATAAAAAGCCCCAAATGTCTAAATCACATCCTAAAGAACAAGGTGGGAAATTGACGAAAATTGAATCAACATAATCCACATCGACATAGAAAAATTAGCCATAGGAGGCCAAAATTGAAGTAAAAACAATGGTACATTGCAAAGGGGATTCATGTCAACCACAAAATCCTACTGAAACCCACATAATTCATTCTTCTTCCCAATTAAAACCAAAAGTCCCAAATTAGACAATATGTAGGTGGCAAAGGATACAGAGAGTTTATAGAAAAATTAGAGGCCTCACTCAGTGATAATTGCCATTCTTGTGTAACAAAACCCACATAAATTGTGAAAAATATAAATTTAAGGATATATAGATGCCATAAATCAAATTCTATAGAAATACTAGACACCATACTTCCCTAGTGGAGGCCCCACCGAGAGATCATTGCCATCCTTGTGAAATAAACCCACATAAGTTGTCAAACCATAAATTCAAGGAAATATAGATGCCATAAATCAAATCCATGATAACTTGGAGTGGAATTTTACTAACAAATTGATATGATAGCTCACAGAAAGAATTCTGCAAATAAAAAATCTCTTGGGTTGCAAAAACCTTTGAATCCTACCTTTTGACTTGATGCCTATCACCTCCTGGATTTGAAGCAATGAAATGCTTGATTGGTGCTTGGCCCATTTGTGCCAATGGATAGTGAAGTACTATAGGTTCATTATTTACTAGGGAAAACCAAAGTCCCTCCCCATTTTAATGAATGCAACATTAAAACCTCCTTCCTCCCTACAATGAACCATGACCCACTCTTGCACACACACACATATATGAATCCCACGATGTTCTGAGAAATAATAACTTGCATTGGGAAGAAGATGGTATCGATAATTGACCTTTTGAAGTTAGCTGTAGCACAAACTAGCTCCCAATTTGACCCTTAGAAAACTAGGGTGAAGTCACAAGATAAGTGAGTAAGTGATTTGATCATTGATCAATAACTATCCCTTTGTTAATCTAATTACTTGATTTTCCATTTCATCTCCTTAAAATTATTAGGGCTAAAAGCATGAAATTATTGATCATCAAACAATCAAGAGAGATCAAGGTCTATAAAACTAAAGATAGAATTGAGACGTTGGTCCTTAGCGTTTTATCCATTTCAAAGGTGGCCTATAATAATTTTTGAGTTTCTGACTATAATAAACCTTTCAATGTTGGTTTCCTGAGCTAGAGAATGGTGTTTAAAGACTCCATATGCTTCAACTAGATTATTAAAAGTTGTCCCCAAAGTCTGAGGGAAGCTATTTTTTAAATTCCCACCCATGCTTAAAATAGCATGTAAATGCAAATTTTTAATTAATTTTAAAAGATCAAAATGAATAATATGATTATGAATAATATTTTAATATTAAAAATACTAATGGTAGGTGCACATATGGGGCATATTATCGTGTCTTAAGATATGAGTAACCACAAAAACAAGGGAAGACTTGTTGCCTTTCACTAGCTAGCATACAAGGAGACCAAGGCATCACATTAAGAGACAAGTAAGTGGTAATCACGAGGGATTCACTCAATGAACCTCTGACCTGTCACGGGTATTTGTGGCATATTAAAAAATACCTCATAAATTCATTACATATTGGAAAACACTCTAAAATCACATTATTTAACACTGTACAAATACGAACCCAATAAACATTCCCAATTTAAAAAGTTCCTACTTCTACTAGATATTGTAGGTATCCATTTTTCCATTAACATTTTTTGTACCCCTTTATAGTTTTTCATTAACTTTTAGCTCCATTTTTATACTTGCCAATATAAAAACCCTTTACCCCTTATATATCCCCCAATATATTATGTCATTTTCTTCTCAATATATATCCCCCAATATGAACCCATTTGGTATGGTATTGCTCCCCCAATGAAGCCCCTTTGGTGGTAATTTAGTAGGTTTTTTAGAAAAACAAAGTTGGTTCATGTAAAGTTTAGGGAAGTGTTACACAGTAATTTGTCACCGTTTGTCACCGTCCCTATTACCCCTCTCCTACACCTTGGAGGACACATTCCGGGACTTGTGAGAAGTGACAAGACTTGAAACCACTTGCATCATTCACCTCTGAACATGAG
>APFE030950771.1:0-36502 GCA_000404065.3 Pinus taeda | reverse complement strand
CCGACCTAACAATAATAATATAAAGCCACAGAAATAACAATAGAGGGATTCTATGGGGCACAGTAATAACAATATGGGAATAATAGGGGCACAATAATATTAATAAGGGATGCAACTACAATATTAATGGGGTAATCACTAGTATTATAGGGACCCAACAGGGGATATATATTGAGGAAAAAATGACATAATATATTTATCATATAATAGGGGCTAAAGGGTTTTTATATTGGCAAGTATAAAAAAATGGAGCTCAAAGTTGATGAAAAAAATAAAGAGTGGTATAAAAACTGTTAATGAATAAAAAGATACCTACAATATCTAGTGTTATTAGGGTTTTTTAATTGGGAAGGTTTATTTGGTTTGTATTGATAGGGGGTTAAATAACATTATTTTTAGAGGTATTATCCAATATGTAGTCAAATTAAGGGCATTATTTAGTATGTCACAAATGCACATCATATGTTAGATCTTCATTGAGTCAAGCACCATGGGCCTTCTAGGCTAAGAACATGTCAAAAATTTCAATGTTACGTTTTAAGAAATAAATCCAAGTGCATTTAGAGAAGTCATCAATGAAGGTTAGGAAGTACTTGAACCCAAAGAAATAAGGAGAAGAAAGTGTACCACACAAATCACTATCAACAAGTTATAAATGGTCTGAGGTGTGCTAAGAGGCACATTTCACAAAATTATCCAAATGATATTTGCCAAGAACACAACTAGCACAAATATCATTACTACAAGGAATAAGAGGAAGAAACATCACCATATTTTAATTACATAGTTGTTGCAATGAGCAATAGTTTAGATGACCGAATATCACTTGCCAAAAGGTGTTTAAGTTATTAGTATACATAATGAAAATTGAGGAAAAATATAATGGCCCAGAGCTTTCAAACTTGTACAACTAGGTAATATCAAAAGTTATTCCAATTAGAACATGATTAGGATATTTTAAATCCTTAATTACAAATTAGTGAGGTGAAATCTCTATTTTTTTACATCAACCTAAATGAGTGATCTGATAAACTAATAGAAGGTCACGAGAAAGTCCAGGAAAACATAATACATAATACAAATGAAAAATATCTTCTTGACTTATTCTAAAAAATAAATACACTAAGAGATCTTAATCATCAACAAAAATGTGTTTCATTAGAGGAAATTTCAGCCTAAAAGTTCCCACGATTTTTTCATGTAATTACCATGCCATAATATGTAAACTAATCAAAACCATTTAAATTTAAAAAACGGTACATGTAAATATTTTGGAGCAAAAGAATAAAATGATCTATAAACTAACGTGGATATTCCATTGGACAATTCATCACAATAGATGTGATAATATTATATTTAAAATATAAAATTCTACATTATTATAGTTTTCTTATATTTCTATATTTATAGATTTTACTATAAGTAGTGCATGCATGCAAATAAAACTTATGCAGAAAATAGAGAAAAGAAAAATAAAATGTCACACACACATAAGACATAGGATTTTCTCTAGGAAGCCCTTTCAAGAGAAAAACTCAGCTACAAGGTGAGGTTGCTCCGCTATGTTTCTATATCCAGAAATATGGATGTGAATACAAAAACGTATGGTGTATGGTTGTGGGCTACTACACTGCACATATCTATTTTCTCTACCTCCTTCTCACCCTATTTGCTCCATGCCAGCTGTTGGGATGGATCTATAACTTGTACCAGCACAGTTTCATCAATCTGTGCATGTCGCACCCCTTGATGTACCTATTCCTACTTCAACCCTTCTCTCATATGTACAGCTATTGTTCTTCCTTGAGTTGTTGCTTTAGAACATGCAACTCCTTCTCTGTTTGTCTTTTTGCCTTTGCGCGATCTCTGTGTCACATCGTCACCTCATAGCCTCAATCTCCAAAGCTATCTTCATCACAAGTGGATCTGCTTTGAACTTGCAGCTTTGCTCCACCTTCGTATTGTCAACAACCTTCCTCTTGCATTCGTCACGTGCAGGTGTGCTACCATCTGCTACTGCTGATGGTGTTGCTGGCAACGATGCTACTTCCATTTCATCTTGATTTCCTTGTCTAAAAACAACTTGATGTCTTCATAGGTAGGAATTCTCATAGATACTTGCTCAACTGCATCTCCAGTTGTGCTCTCAACGGTGTCTTTGACTCTGCTCTCCTGGAAGCCATTGTGCCTACGTCGTTGAGAGGCAAATGAATACTTGTGATACCTGGAGACATAGCAACACTCATGGAAAGCAATCTATTAGTCGAAAACCAAAACAAACTAGAGGACTGACTTGCAACATACATGTGTGACTGGTCATGATTATTACGTAATTTCCGCCAGGAGGTCAAGAGACTGACTGCCAAAACTACGCAAGGCACAATCCGGGTTGTCAGGAGGTTGAAAGACTATTGGAACTGCACAATGCACAGTCCAGCCTAGACCGTTGGATGTTGAGATTGCGCAATGAGTAATTTCAGCTGGCAAGTGATGCAAGCCCAGAGATTGCATTGCATAATTTTCTAGGCTAGCAATCACTGCCTCTCAAAATTACACAAAGCAACACTGGAGGGAACTAACTGGCCAGATTTGTGCATTTTCTGGGAGAAAGGTAGGGTCCTCCCTCTCAAAATTGCGCAATGTTGTCCGGGCAAGGCAGAGTCCGGGCCAAGGTAGCCTAGACCCGCCGACGGGCGACTGATAAATGAGAAGTTTGAATGCATGGTGAAGCTGAGTGTAGACAAGAGTGAATGATCATGCTTGCAAATAGTGAGTGCATGATTCAGAAGATGGGAAAACAAACGTTCATTAAAATCAAGTAGACAGCCCTCACACAAGCCGAAACACAAAAAGTGATAGAAGCACAGCGCAAGACATGCAAAGCAGGCTTACCTCGAAACAGCTAAGCTGAATGTGCCGATGATTCCTAGATGTAATGTGGGATGTCGAGCTGCAAGATTGATGTGAGGAATGAGCTCTGCAGCGTCCAGTACATAAGTTTTGGTAAGATTGAGGTCATGATGCGCATGCCACAAATCTAGGAAAAGCGACACTTGGCGTGAGGTTTTCAAAATAATCCTTGTGTGTGACCTCCAACTGCTAAAACTAGATCCCTAAATCTAGGGATGCTCTTTGCATGTTGCCTTTGCTATTTTGGGAAAAAATAAGCCATGCATGAAAATCAGGATAGCTTAGTCCCAGAGGGGACTGGTCGACCTGAAGGCACATGCAGCAGCCTGCAAGCCTGGAAGAGGGATTTGCACAGTTTCTGAGCTAAGCAGAGTTGGTTGTCCCAGAGGTATTTCACAATTTCTGAGAGGAACAGGTGATTGTCTCCAAAGATTACGCAATTCCTGGGTTGAGCAGTTGTCCTGGGATGAATTACGCAATTTTTCAGAGGAAGCTTGATAGGCAGCATTGCGCAATTCTTGAGCTCTGTAGACTGGCCAGCTGATTTGCACAACTTCTAGAGGGAAGGTTGGTTCCCCTCCAGAATTGTGCAATTTCTGGAGGGAAGTTGGTTCCCCTCCAGAATTGCACAATTTTTTGGGGGAGTTGCTTGGCCAGCACATGGTCTGAGTCCGGAAAGACAGCCTGTGAGGGGAGTGAAGAAAACTAACATGCACAGGTTGACAAGACACTGAGAAATAGTTAAAGCCTATATGCTTGACGATGCAAGACATGTTGCTGAGGATGGTTGGTAGGGAGGCTCCAAAACAAAGTTAAGGTGAAATTTTTTTAGGGTGCTTGTAGTCGCTACAACATGACCTCAAAATGGGCTTCTAAAGGAACTTCAACAACCCCCAACAGGCCAAGGTCCTACTTACAACATCATCTGCATCGACAGCCTCACAAAGTGGTTCCCAATCCCACTCTTGCCACAGCATCCTCCCATAAAGGGTGTCAAAATTTAAAAAATCATCCTCCTAGGCTGCCAAAATTAACAAATTCTAAACCGTGTGTTTTTAACCATCATAGGCATGCAAAATGCGCGTCTTTTTTTTGAATAGACGTGCGTTCACAATTTTGAACCCATAAAACATGGCTACTCCATTTCGAAGGTCATGTGTCTGCTCTATGATCATACGCGTTGTCATGCGTATGTACTCAATATAGATGCGTGGACGCCACGGCATAAAGAGATCAAGTCACGGCATCACCAAAACATCAACACCGTAGGTTTTGGCCATCCAGCCGCATTGCCAGTGTGACTATGAGCCCTTTTCCTGCGACTTAGACATTTGTATCAATGAAATACATGTAGCTACTATGCGACTAAGGCTCATCGCCCGTGCAGCCTATATTTTTCACCCTAAAAAAGGTCGTGCAGGGCAGCCCTATACGTCCTACCTAACCTAGTCTATCAAAAGGACAAAGATCGAGTTATGAGGTCTAACCTATCTCTCCCCACGCACTTCCCAGGTGCTCAGGTTGAACGCAATGGCAAGGGAACAACTCTGGCCTCCCAAAATATCAAGTACAAATGATGTGGCATAGGGCCCACTTTGCCCTATATATCGCCCATTTTAACATTTTCCATAGACTATTTCAAGAGTTCATGAAGTTCATTTTCATAACTATGAGAGACACAAAGATTAGGACCACATCATCTTCACCATGGTACTCTTCATTCCATTTCAACCTCAAACTCATTTTTTGGGCCCGCTGCACGCTCAGGACTTTACTTCAAGTGTGCCTTCTCCTGGTTTTTTATTCATTTTGATTAGGCCATTTTTTAGCTTACAAATTTTTTTATCAAGTTGTTTTCGCTTGGTTTATTGGTCACTGAATTCACAGGTACATCAACAACTTCTCGCTAGAATCAGCACCCCGGTGGCAGTCGACAAGGCAGGTATCATTCATCACTTAGCATGATAGTCTTCCTACCAAGCTATGCATATCCTGAAATCATTTCTCCGAAATGCACCATAGGGTCCACCATCTCGACCATGTTTAGCACCACCTACCCTTACACATGGTAAACGTCCACGTCGGTCAATAGAGCCTCCCCACTCATGGACTACCTCATGTTATAGACCCCACATCTTATTGGAAATCCATGACCATATACTCAAGCCTAGGAGCCACATCACTTACATATCTTGAAGATTAGCCTCATTCACCTTTTTTTCACTTACTGCTAAGTGTCAAGCGATAAAAAGGTGCCTTTTTAACTCCTAATTATCTTTACATTAATTGTCAACCCAGGGACGACTTTTTATTCCAAGAGTGTACTCAGTCTGAGGCGGCTATTTATTTAAGAGTAATGTTATGAAAGATGTAGTACAGTGCTTAAAATACAAAAGTAAATGAATGCTTGGAAATAAATCTAACTACAAAAACTCAAATGCTCTGAAATCCAACTATTCACTCAGCAAACATCAATCGAGGATACAGTAGCAATAACTCATTCCTCTAGAGATTGATACAATTGAAATCAAACTAGGACAAGACAATCAATCTGAGAACAAGAAAGCAGTAACCAATGTTCTCTACAGTTGACAGCCCTGCTGTACACCAAAGCAATCAATAACGCAAATAACAGAAAATGGAACAGCAACTAGAAAATGTAACAGCAACTAAATCTAATGAACAACAACACCTTAATCTACATAAACAAGTGCAACAGCCTTATCCTATAGAATACTCAAAGGATAAATGAAACAGCAAACAGAAATAGAATGGCAACTAATTAGAAATGAAATATAGAACAGCATTTAAGATCAAATATAAATGTACAGTGAACCAAAATACACACAACACACCTTAATATTAAAATAAACAGTAATCTGACTTCGATACCACAAATATCAATCTCAGTTATAAACAAGAACGATTGTAATTCATAATGGAACAGCAATGTCAGTTGAACAACAATCGTGATTAAGTGTAAACCATAGACGAATATAGTAATACCAACTTATGAAGGTCACAACACGGTTACGCTGTAATTGAACAGCAATAACATTCTGTAAGGATTAGCAATGTTATATCAATTATCAAAAGGAACAGCAATGCAATACAAAGTTAAAATGATAACATAACATTCTTGTTGCAGATAACGATAGTATCCAATCAAGTATATATAACAGCACTGATATGTAAAACAGTAAAGTGTGTCAGATTACTAAAAAGAGTAAAAGAAAGAGATCAAACCACACATGAAACATAAAGATATAATACAGTAGCAGCAGCGTACTCCACCAGAGGCTATGCCCTTAGCCACCAGCGGATGCTGCTGGGTTACTTCAGATGAACAAAATGAACAACAACGCCCAAATCATGTATTAATCATCAAATTGTAAAATCAATACAACAGCTAAAGCTCTGAGAATTACAACATGCAACAATCTCCTTTTCCTCCTATTCTATCATGAATCCTTACTTCTAAATCTCTAATTCAAATCATAATTCTGAATCCTTAAGTCTCCATCTCTAAATTCATCATCCCTCTCCAAATTAATCATCCCCTTCTCTGATCTCTATTCTCATTTAAATAAAGAGAGATCAGAGAGAAGTTACAACAAAGATAATTACAACATGATTTCCATTACAAAATTGGATTGATTCTAACCAATTGATCAACAAAAAAATATATTCCCATTCAACTTTTAACAAGAGCAAGGCGAATTTGGTCTTTGCAGCTGAGATTTGGAGGACGGCCGCAACAACAAATCTAAGAAAATCGTGCTCAAAGAACCCTGCGTTTCTCTCAGTACAAGCCGAATTTTGGCAAACCATTTTTCATTAAAGTTAATTGGGTCCGTTCTGGACAAAACCCATGTTCCAGATTTTCCAAATTCTTCTTCATTTGCTCAGAATCTCAACCGCAAAACTGTCACTTCTTATTCCAGCGAATTTCTGAGTTGGCACATTTAATGGTCAAATCTTCAATCTAGAAATTATCTTGAAGGTTAAAAATGGTGAATAATGTTACAACTAATTTATTGAAACTATCATTGATAAAATCATTCATAATCATCAATTTATTAGAAATAAATGAGAATAAATAATATTCATTCATAAGAGCATAAATCATTATAAAATAGAATTATATGATAAACCATGATTAATAACATGATAAAGAAAAGTAAAAATGGATGAAATAAGTGTTAAAAAGGTGGTTGTATTCACGGCCCAACACATGGGTGGGTCTAAAAACAACTTGAATTTTAGAAAACTAAAGGGATTTGACCTTCCTAGATCCCTTTTTGCTCCTATCTACTTGCGCTACTCATGATCCACTCGTAAAAATGAAGATACTTTACAAAATTTAACAAAACTTTACAAAATTTGACCACAGGGAACCCCACCCCAACAAACCCCCAACATAAAGTCGTGATTTGTCCTAAGTCACTCTATTGGTGTTGCCTCGATATTTTCTTGTAGACCATTGAATTCAACCTACAATGCTTGAAGATCTGATGTTCCCTAAGTGGTAGCCTGACGAGCCTCTTCAACCAATTTCTCTATGGTTGGACCTTTGACTGCAAGGCCCATGGTTCTCTGCATCTACTTCAGAGCCTTCAACTTGCTATGGACTATTTGTGATAGTTGTCTTGTCTCATTGGTCCATGGATACGTCCTTGAGTAGATAATGGAGGCCTTCCAACGCAACTCATCAATGTGGGTTTAGATGAACTTTCCTTCGTGAAGTCTAGTGAAACTTTGCACAGATGCTAAGGTGCACGTTGTTGCCTTGATCTCATCAAACTGCAGCTGCTTTTCACAGATGTCTGCTTCGATCTTCTGTAAGTGTGGATCCTCCCGCAGTAAGGTCCACATCTCCATTGTCTGCTCAAACAATTTGCTACAGTCCTTAACTACAACATCCAGATAGGTCATATCTTTGTTAATATTAGCCTTATGATGCGCTCTAAATTCCATAGGAGTGGTTGGCTATAACTTAAGTTGAAGCTTTGAGATCTGCAGTTGCAACTCAAATCTGACCTTACCAATTTACTTCTTAGAGACTTTTACCACAACAGCTAACTTCTTAACTTTATCTACTGAGGCCGCCTTTGCTAGAATTTGGCACTCAAGGAGTTCATTGCATGCTTGGGTAAGGGCGGTCTCTAGCTGCTAATTATGTTGTATCACCTCGTTGTGGGCCTGCAAGCCCTACACTTTCTCTTTAAAATGTTGTTGATTGTTAGTTTTGACCTCTTCGATAATAAAAAGTTCCCTCTTCTCTCGGACGCAGAGCTCATTTAAAACTCCTTGGTGTAGCTCATGTAAGGTTTGGATCGGTAGTGTTGCAAGGTTGATACTCAGGTTCTTCTAGAACTGTGCACGCTCGTACACTTTGGCTATCTCAAACTGGAGAGAACCCCCTAGAAATGGCACTGGACGAAGCCTAAATTTGATTTCCACTATATTAAATCCCGACACGCTCACTTGATCCACACTTGCTTGTCCCACACTTGTCTGGATCACCCCTATCTATACCTGCAATTCCTTCAGGCCCTGCTATACTTTTTCCAACACTTGGTGGTATTGGTTCTCGATGTGTCCCCAGATAGTTTCAGTGGTGGAGTGGACAACATATCCTATCTCATCAAGGTCCCCCTCCATGAGGACCGATGGTGTGGCACTCGCAGACTTATCAGACTTCTGCTTCTTGCGAGGTGTCGTGGTATTGCACTCTTGCCTCTTCCTAACCCTGAAGGGGGACTCTATATTTGTGCCCCTTCCTCTTGAACTTTGGTTTTAACCTCAATATCGGTGTGCTCCATCTTAGGGTCTTAAAGGTTAATAGTGACCTGCGACGTTGTTGTCGCTTTCACCTTTGGTGCTTCCTTATTTTTGGCAGAAACCTTCTCTTTTGGGGCTTCCTTTTCTTTTGCAGAGGCCTTGTTCTTGTGCATTGTCATTTCTTTCTTTGCAACCTTTTCTTTCTGCACTGCCTTTTCTTTCTACGTTGCCTTTTCTTTTGTATAAGCCTTTTGTGCTTCTCTCTCCTTGTCTGTCTTTGCAGTGACGGTTTTCCCTGTTTCGCCTTATGTGACCTTACTTGTTCCTGCACCTGCATTAGATGGGGTGAGCCATTCACTCAGCCATTTTTTGATGACCCCCATAATGTCATCCTCTACAACTAAATATGGAAAATTATTCCATGTTCCTACGACATCCTTCTTTCTGCGTATGGATAGATTATGAAAATCTTCCTTGAAATCTACAATATTATTATAATGTGCATGTAAGATTTGTGATAATTGCAGCTGTTGGTTAATCGCCATCCGAAACTTTGACTTGAAAAAGACCTAGAAGATCTTTCCTTCCATGATGTGGGTAGGATCCTTCATCGCCCACAGCGAGGTGAATTTTGTAGCCTTGCACAAGTCTAGATCATGTGTTGGGAGCTGGCTCTCCTCAGGTGTCCTCCACGCCACCATAATGATCAACAGAAGTAACCATGCATAGTGGAATGCATTTCCATCCTCCTAGGCTTTGCGGAAATCCTCAAAGATCTCATGACAAAGATACTTGTCCCAATTGCATTGGACTCTTTTTATGCACTACGCAGCGAGAGATACTACTGGTGCCGACACTTCATCAGTGCGACACTTTTGTATTATTTTTCCAGCAAAATTTTTTGTTGCAAATTGCACAACGTCATCCGATATGAAGCTAATGAAGTAGCCACGTGACTTCTTCACCAACTTGAAGTTTGTCTTCATCTCATATACAAGCTTTTTCTCTTGTGATTTCCCCACAAAAGCATTTGTGGGGTTCACGCCCTGATAAGGAAATAAGGTGATTCGGTGGACCAACATGTCATCAATTGGAATGGGCCCTCCCAACCTGAGGCATCCATCATGAACCAACATCAATAATTGACGTACATATATAGTATTAATGATGTTGTGGCTAAAGTGTGGCACCCATAACATGCTGAGAAATTCTGCATGCTCAATTCCAGCTTCCCACTTCATTGGATCAATTCGTGTAACACCTAACTCTTCATAGTAGACTGATTTCAAATATTTGATGGGTTCCAACTGTGGGAACTTCGCATGATCACCAAGGTCCCAGTCCTCCATATTCAAAAATGGTACCTGGGCCAACAAATTTCCCTCAATAGGTATGTCCTCCGAAAATAATGGTGTGAAGACTTGGAATTTGACAGAGTTTGGGTCCTTAGTCACTTTAGCGGTGGATTTCCTAGCGGGTACATAAGGTGGTAGCTGAATAATCGTCATTGCTTCCTCTGTGTCAATATTCAACCCCCATATTCAATTCTTCCTCATTCAATTCCAAGGGTTTTGTTAGTTGCTTTATTTTATCCCTCTGCCCTTTTTTCTGACCTCTGTTGGATTTTTGCACGACGATTACCACACCGGCGCTTGTTGTGGCTTCTTTTGCTTCTTCTCTCTTACCACGGAGGTAGTGGGTTTAGGCCTCAGTGACCTAGGCACTGTGGTAGGTATTGTTGGTGTTGCAGTCATTCTCTCCTAGAATATTTTCTTCTGCCACTCAGGTAAGCCCTCCTCAAACTGAAATCCCTGCTACGAAAACTTATTCTGTATCTCTTTCCAATCTAGACTAGACATGCAGTAATTGTCTTGGCACAAACTAAGGTGAAATTCTCAAGGAAATCTCTCTGGAAGAAAAGCATTCAAATGTGGAGTGGGATTCTATATTGATAGCCCATTTTGAATTCAATTCCATTGGTTCCCTCCAGATCTCTGTCATTAATGCTCTTTGGCAGTAGATTTCCAAAGATATGCTTCCTAAATTCTCTCCCCCCATTCCCTTTAATGGAAAAATGGCCATCGCATCATCTAAAGTGTTGCCAATGGCTACTTTTTGGCTAGGATGCATAGGCCCCACCGTGTTAGTACATATCCTTCATCATAGCCCCCCTCTGCACCTTTAATCCAATCGTTGCACAGCCCATTCACTTTGCCAAATTGTCTTTCTGGTAGTGTATTTTATAGTCCCACATTTCCTTACAACTACCTGGAGTACTAAGACTATCCTGCATCCATATAGTCACCCCTGTACAGCTTCAACTGACTCCCATTGATTCTTACTAGAAATAGCTCCCCGTCCAGGTTCGCAAGCTGAACTGCACCTCCTTCTGTAATCTCCTTGACTATGTATGGTCCTAGTCAATGCATCTGAAACTTCCCTAGAAACTTTGTAAACTTGCTATCATACATCAGTACTGAATCTTCAAAATTAAAGGTGCACTGCATAAAGTGGTGATCATGCCACACCTTTTCTCGAGACTTCTGCACCTGCTGATGAAAACCTACCAAGAAGCATTCTTCTTCTAATTCAGGTATTAGCGCAAGTCATTGTTCCATTATATTCCCGATCTTCCAACTCTGTGACTGCAACAATCCTCAACTGGGCACGATGTACTCCATTCGAATCACCACTTCTTGTCCATAAACCAACCTACATGGTGTCTATCTAGTCAGCTACTTATAGGTAGTGTGATATGCCCAAAGGATAGCTCGTATGCGCACATCCCAATTGTTCTTATTCACATTACAAATCTTCGTCAAAGCATTCTCTAGGATCTTATGACACAATGTGCTTTTCTGATGATACATTTGGAATTCTTCAAGAAAATCAACAGTCATTTCATTCAGGAAATGTGAACCTCTATCTGTCATCAAAATCTTAGGATAGCCAAACCTAGACAAAATGCATTCAAATATAAACTATGCAGTTGTATTCACACTGCAATCCTTCATGGTTTATGCCTCAGCCCATCTGATCAAATATTTTGGTGTCATGATTATGTATCGTGTTCCTATCTTCTTTCCTGGTGGATGAATAGGGCCTACAAAATCTATTGCCCATTTGTAAAATTCTTGTAGCGAGACCTGTAGGTTCAGAGGCAATTCATCTCTTCACAATAGCCTCCCAGTCCTCTAACAGACATCACACACCCTACAATATTCCTTGGAATCCTTGTGCATAGTTTGCCACCATAGCCTAGCTCAAAGGATCTTCTACGCAGTTCCCCTTCCCACATAATGTCCTCTAGCAACTCCTCCATGTACTTCAGTGAGGATACTTTGTCGTTCATAATCTAGTACATACCTACACAAAACTTCATTTGATCCCATTTTATACAAGTGCCCTGCAACAACAGAAACGTCTACAGCCCTGACGACCAATTCTTTCTTCTGTTGCATCGTATACGCTTTAGGAGTTGTACCTATAGACATGAATTGGATTATATATATGAAATTTTCATCTGCGACACGCATAACAAAGAGTTGTGCATAAGGTAATCCTTCATCAAGACTTGTAGGTTCTTCACCATTTTCAATCCATGAAAGGTGATCCAGTCCAACATTTAATCTTCCTTGCTTCACAACTACCTCAAATTCATACTCTTGAAATAGCAGTAATCACCTAAAAATTCCCCCCCCCCCCAACACAGGCTTGTCGACCAAATACTTCAAAGCGGAATGGTTGGTGTACATTTTGAAGTGCGCACCCAAAAAATAATGCGTGAACTTCTGGAGCACATATACCATCTCCAATCCTTCACGCCCCATGGTTGAATAATTCTTCACTGCCTTAGACAACTTTCTACTCGTAAATGCAATTGGATGGTCAATGTCTCCTGTGCTTGGTTGGGTTAGCACTGCTCCTAATGCTATGGAACACGCATCTACAAGTACAAGTAATTCTTTCTTCCAATCGGGGAACACTAGAATAGAAGTTGTAACCATTTTTCCTTCAACATATCTACCATTTTATGGAAATCGTCATCCCAACAAAATGTCACATCCTTCTTTAATAATTTTCCATGGGCGCAGTGATCTGCGCATAGGCCTTGATGAACTTCCTGTAGTATCTTGTATGGCCCAATGTTGCGTGCAACTGTTTTACATTCCTTGGAGGCTCCAAATTGATAATCACTACAATTTCAGTAGGGTCCACCATCAGCCCTTGCTTAAGAACAAAATGGCCCAAAAGTATCCCATACAGTACACAAAATATACATTTCTTCAAATTAAGGGATATCTGATACTTTCTACATGTATCCAACATTAGGTGAAGACTTGCAACATGCTTTTTTGCTAACCCAAACATCGTCCAATCATCAAAATAAACCTCCAAAAGCTTATGAATAAATTATTTAAAGGTTGCAACTACCACCCTAGAAAGGATCACAGGGGAATTATTAAGTCCAAAGGGCATAACTGTATATTGGAAAGAGCCCCATTCTGCAACGAAGGTAGTCTTACTGCAATCTTCTAGCATGATCTTGATCTGGTGATATCCTAAGAACCCATTTGTAAAAGAGTAGGCTTCTTGACCTCCTACATTTTCCAAGACTTCATCTATGAATGGCGTAGGGAATGGATCATGTACACAAGCATCATTCAACTTCCTCATATTTACGCTAACTCTAATTTCACCCATTTTCTTCTTCTTCTGAACCACTATAAGACTAACCCAGTCTGATTCTTCTATAGGCTCAATAATCCATGTTGCAAGCATCTTATCTAGTTCTTCGTGCACTTTTTTCTTTGTACTTAGGATTCAACCGGTATGGGCATTGCTTTACCTGCTTCGCATCTAGCTTCAGATTGATCTTCATAACACCTAGATCACCTACTCCCCTTCAGATCAAAGAACTTTTTTCGAAACAAGTCATGAAATTCCCATAATAAATCTATGACCTTGTCAACTGTGTCATCATCCCAGTAATCCCCTATATTTACGAACTTCGACTGTGCTTTCGACCCAATATTTAGTTGCTTGGTTTTGAATGGTTTTGAGATGTTAGGGACTCCTACCTTAGGCCTTGTGACTTCAAACTATCCCTCTAACTCAGGGATACTGATATTCCAGGGACCTTCCTCACCTTCTTCTGCGGTAACATTGTAGCACTCCAGAGGATGGCGCAACTATGTACTCTAGTGTTGGCTTGTGTTATATTATTTCCTTGACTACCCCACGCACGGTGGGGCGATAGCCCCCTTGCATGAGGTCAGGGGCATTGCCCTGGGAATTTTTTTTTGAACCCTATATTAGGTGGGCAAACCTACCTATGGTTTCCTGCATGGATTTCGTACATGGTGTTGGGCATGTTGGTTTACTATCCATGGTATTTTGTAGATCCAGTCAAGGGAACTACGATTATGTTCTAATCCAAGGTTAATGGATTGGGGTTTATGGATGCTTCGGCATGTATATATATGTATTGTAACATTGAAAGGAAAATAATGAAAAATAAATCTGGTAGTCCCAGTTTTGGGATCCAGGGGAAAATCTCTATGTATATTTTTTTTATGTTTTATGCTCTCGTTACTATTTATTTTTTGTTTTTTAGAATTTGTATGTAGGTAATTTCTGTACGGGGTTAAAACCTACATCCAATCTCATTGTACCCATGTGATAGGATCTACAGGTTTTCTAAATATTGTAGCCTTAATTTCTTGTAATGCTTCATCAATATGTTCAAATCCATCCTCAAAACTGAATGTTAACAAAAATATTACCTTTAGGACATCTCTCTCTACAGTTCTGTGTCACAGCTTTGTTTCTAAATACAAGTTCATCAGAATAGTATCAAAAGTGTGGAAAAATATGTGTACCCATTCAGGCTATGGTTCTTCTCCCCATGCTTTCATCCACTGAACCAGATGGTCGCACAGATCATCCTTCCATGTATATTTTTAAGCAATGTGTGTATTGGCATATCCAAACTACAACTTCATCATCCTATGGTATTCCTTCCAGTTTGCAAAATTGTTCTTAGGTGTACTCCACCATCTGGCAGGCGTAGCTCTCAGTGCGATTTCCAATGAATGGAACCAATGCTCCTCTGGTACATCCCTTTTAAATTTATCCAAAAACAAATTTACATCTTCTAATCCATTGTAATATGGTAAATTGCGTACATCAGCAGATATACACTGAAGTGATTTAGTAAGTATGTTGCATCATAGTGTTGACACTTCATGCAATCCATTTATCCAATGATTGAGCTCCTCATCTGAATCCGAGTTGTAGGCGCTGCCCTTTTCCCAATTAATTCGCCCATCTTCCGTAGGGTTTATCCAATCCTCATTCCATGTAGTAAGCTTATAGATCTACTCATTATCATCCTCCTCATAGTAATCCCAGATTGGTTAAGTATACCATGCTCCCTCAGTTGGATCCAATGGAACAATGACTCTTAGTTCCCTCTTCTCAAACGTCATGTTGCAGTTCTTAATGTCAATGACTACATTCATATCAAATGCCCAATCAATTCCAAGAAGTGCCAAGTAGGGATTACTGTCATCCGCTATTTCAATTACTTCAAAATCATCTATAGCGCGCACCCCTTCAATGTCTATAGTTACCCCATGTAAGCACCCCATAGGAATAATCTTCTATTGGTTCGCCATTCGCAAATGAATTGGGAACCATTGTAGTGCAGACTTTCCCATTCTTTCCCAGGTTTGTTTAGGAAAAACACTCACATCAGATCCCAAATCTAGGATTACCTAGTCCATTTCAAATTCTTTGATTTGTGCTGTCAAACTTAGCTCTCGACCAGTCCTTTACTTACCTTTGTCTACTTTATGCATTGCGCATTGTTTAGACAGTGGCTTACCCTTGCTAGTGCAGTTGTCTATCAACTCTTGCAGTCCCTTGACTACTTTCTAAACCCTTAGGAGTTTCATGCAAGTCTATAAGAAGGATACTAACACTAAAGGATATGTTTCCTGCACACCAATGACCTCTTTAGGCTTCTCCATTCACGTACTCTTAGCCTTTGATGTGGAAGCACCTGAATCCACGAAGCTATTTTTCGCTTCCATAAAAGTTTCATTTTCCTTATGCAAATCAAATCCATCATCTTTGTCATCCGTCTTGCACACCCATATATTTTCTTGTGGTTGTTTTCTTGCGACTTTATCTTCCATGGTAGTTATACCGCTTCATGTAACTATATTAACGTTGGGCCTGTCTTCGCGTGGTTCAAATCTCATCATCTAGATGTTCTGAGTGGGTTGTTGGTTCTTCTTATCTTGCATCTTTATGATGAGCACGAGACAATCTTCTATAACATGGTCAAATTATTGGCAATATTTAAAAGAGGGGTGTGTCGGGTTCTGACAATCCCACACAAAGTGGCTTGGTTCCCCACAGTTGTAACAAATAATATATCTACGACCTCTTCTAGCTCCTCCCCCTCATCCTCTTCCTCATCCCTGGAATCCTCTGTGCACTGCAGTTGCGCCTTGATCCTACTGAGGGTGTGTCTCAGTCTGTATTTTATATGTCGGAGTTATGTCCGTCATTAACTCATAGCTTCAACAATTGCACTCATCATGGCCTATAAACTTGTAGAAATTGTAGAACATTTGTTGGGGAGTCTGTACAAACTTCTGCAACAAATGGAAATTTTTTGTTGAATGCTTTCCTGCTATTTTGCAGATAGCACACCATGACACTACACCGGTACTGGAGCTAGCAGTATTTTTTGGCTTTAGGGGGAGAGGACCTCCCCCAATTAGATAGTTCTGATATACTGGGCAATGATCCTTGTCATGACCATGCCCTTTGCACTTCAAGCACCATACTTCCATGTGGGTCTCAATTTGGACCTGTTTCCCCTTTTTAAGATCCTGTAACTCCATATGCAGGCTAGCCAACTATGACTAAATCTACTACACTCTTAGATTTGTATCCTAAATAGGAGAATCCTCCAACTTCATAGAAATTTCCAATTCTTCAGCGTACGATCCAACCTTCTATTGTGACGATGGTAATCTCAAATGAGGTAATAGTGAAGCAATATACCAATCCTTAATTTTCTCATCTGAGATCTACATATTAGCCTGTTGTAGAGACATTTCAGCCTTTGATCAAAATCCCATGCAGATTCATTCACCTTCTGCTTAATTTCTTTGACCTCACTCACAAACCGACCTTGAAAATTAGGCTTTCTAAATTCATTATTCAGTGCATCTTTTGTGCCTTTTGATGATGCAATTGGATAAGTTGCACTGTATTTAATATACTAACTCAACTCCCTATCTTGTAATGTTGTGACCCCGTGTTCTTTATTTAGATCATCATTAGTTATATGTTATGACTTCGACACAACATCTACTACAAACCAAAATTGATCGGGGTCTTCTGTCCCCAGGCCCTTGAATATAGGAACCTTCATGGTGTTTTCCATACTAAAAATAGCGGAGGTGGAGGGGGAGGTGGAGGTGTAGGTGTGTGAGGTGGAGGTGGAGTGGATGGATGTGGTATTCTCGCAATACTCTGATCTATTTCCTGCAACGCCCCTTGAGGTGTCCTCGAACTATTACTTTCTTCATCACTATCATATTCTCCTAACACAGGACTATACTTAGCACTTGTATCTAGGTATCTTCTGAATGGTCTCCCACTTCGCATAGCTCCCGTCAAGTCTAGTCTAAACATTAATTTAATGGAATAACCCATTTCTTGCACAATAGAATTTTAATCCAAGTTTTCAGAGACTTCAGATACTAACCTCTTGGCCCTTTGAAAAACTAGTGTTCATCTTCGCTATAATTGACAGATGTATCAATCGTGAACTTAGTAATAAATCCTCCCAAAATACTAGCGATCCAATAATCGAGAGCCTTCGCGATCTTGTTTTCTAATCCTTCCAGGTGCTTCACTAACTCTGGAGTCCACAAAATAGGATTATCCAACTTCTAAGTAGGTTGACCATATGTCAATTTAGGAAACCATTGATATAATTTGCACGAAAAATAGTGGAAGAAAACCCTATGTTCCTCTGTATACAGATATCTCTGCAACCACTTTTCTTTTGAAAGGCATAGATTCCTATTTTCTTGAGCTGCAAACTTGTGTAGCTTCCGATCTATCCAATTTTCAATCTCTTTCTTAGTTGGTATCCACTTATGCCGCATCACACATTCCTTAGATAGATCCTAGTCCCAACAATAGAACCATTTGTTGGCTTGAGGGAGCTTGGACCTAGGTTCAAAATTAGTTGCACTAACCAACAAAACCCTACACCATTGGCCCTTTTGGCAACAACCCGCATAGCACAGGCTACAATCTCACCCGAGGAAGTGTTGGGGGATGTTAAAACAGGGTTTCTACATCCAAAGGACTATGTGATATGCTTTTGACAAACTTAGGGCTTTATCTTGACCTTTGCAAGCTCTAACCCTTAAAACCTAGAAATTACATCCATTAACAGTTAACAGATCTATGTGCTTCATCGATTGTGCTAAACATTCATAACATCATATAAATAAACACATCTACTTCTTCGTGAATCTACTAAGTACTTTTCTAGATTAATTGCATTTAACAGATCAAAAAGACAGTAAATTCAGAGATAAACAGTAATACACAGATACACAGATAATTCTTAAAAACAAGAATTTATTGTGCTTTAGATCTTCAATTATAGTCCTTTCCAACCCCACACACACATCTACAGGGGCCCGCGCACTCAGCTATGGGTTACCAAGGTCTCTGTGCACATAGTTGTAGGAGCCTTCCCCTTTGCCTAAGTACATAATAGACAAAAACAAACTCAAATCCTGCCCTTCTATCCTTCTATATTAGCTATCTCTATGACTCTTCTATGACTCCTTTTTATATCCTTCTTCATTATAATACCATGGTCCGTGAACCATGGGCAGGTCTCAAAACAAATTGAATTTTAGAAAACTAAAGGGCTTTGACCTTCCTAGATCCCCTTTGACTCCTATCGACCTACGCTACTCATGCTCCAATCCTCAAAATGTGGATACTTTATAATATTTAATAAAACTTTACAAAATTTGACCCCAAGGGACCCCATCCCAACACCATAGCTTGACTCAACTGGTTGAATGCATGACACATGTCTAGTCATGTGTTCACAAGATACATGAGTGGGCCCAGTAACTTCCGGTAAATAGTCACATCCGCTTCCTCACTTGAAGTGGCATTCTCTTTCCTCTATTTGGATGAGTCTCCAATGGTTTGCACTTGTCCATGCAAAACCTTTGAATTATATTGTTGGTATACTTTCCCTGAGAGACATACAGTTCCCCATCACCTTTCCATACTTACAATCCAAGGAAAGAGTGCATGAGACCCATGTCCTTCATCTCAAACTCTCTTGCAAGGTCCTCCTTGCAATATCTGAGCAACTTCTCATCACCAGTCAAGATCAAGTCATCAACATATAAAAAAATAATAAAAAATTTACATTCTACCAAAATATGATATAGGTTTACGTCCGCTTCACTTTTGATGAAGCCTAAACCGGTGAGATAACTATCAATCCTGGTATACCATGCACAAAGTGCTTGCTCAAGACCATACAAACTCGCTTGAGTCAACACACATGAGATTCTCGATTAAAAGTCTCAAAACCTTCTAGTTACTTGATATACACCTCCTCCTCAATAACTCCATTGAGGAATGTTGTTTTCACATCCATCTGGTGGATCCTCCACCCCATCTGTGCATCCAAAGCAAGGATTGATATGATGGATGAGTACCTTGCTACAAGAGTAAAGGTATCCTCATAGTCAATCCCTTCAACTTAAGGGTTCCCCTTGGCCACAAATCTAGCCTTATACTTTTCTATGGTTCCATTTGCTACATGTTTCACCTTGAAGATCCATCTCAAACCCACAAATAATTTTTCTGCTAGTCTTGGGACCACTTCCCAAACACTGTTATTTACAATGGATTCATACTCCTCCACCATTTCATCAACCCATACTAGTTGGTCTACTGCTTCTGCGAAAGAGGATGGCTCAGTCTCTACTATCTCATTCATTAGAGCCATGTAGCTAGTGTACCGATCTTGCGACTTTCTTTGCCTACGCTGATTTGAAGGAGCACCCAGATTCTCCTTCGCATCTTGCACAAGTCTCTCAGCTTCCTTGGTTCTATTCTTTCCTTCTCTAGATGATTATACTTGAGTGGCTATCTCCACTCTCTTCTCCTCAACATGTGGTTTCTCCACAACCTTCTGAGGATCCTCCTTTGGAGCTAGAATCTCCTCCTCTTATGGGATCTGAATCTCCCTCTCGAGAGAGCACTGCAAGGATTTGCCTTCATCAAATTTGAGATCCCTTCGCACAACTATCATTCTACAGGATGGGAAATACACATGGTAGTTGTGGCGAGTTTCTGCGTAACCCACAAATACCCCCAACTCTCTTATTGACTCTAACTTCTTCCTTGATTCTTTGGATGCATGGGAGTAAACAAAGGCTCCAAATATCTTGAAGTGTGACACATCCAACTTCCTCCCTAAGAAAGCCTCCTCCAGTGTGATCATGCCAATAATTTGATGAGGATGCTTGTTCTACAAATATACCACTATGTTTCATGCTTTAGCCCACAAGTGTAGAGGTAGGATTTGGTCATGCAACATCGCCTATGTTTCTCCCACAATTCTATAGTTCTTCCTCTCAACCACCCCATTCTGCTGTGGGTTGTTTTCAAATCTCGTTTAATGCCTTATTTTACACATAAAATTTTAAACTCATTCAACACATACTCACCTCCATTATCACTCATGAGAGGCTTCACCTTCTTGCCCATTTCTTTCTCCATCAGTGCCCTGAATTCCAAGAACTTGGAGAAAGCATCATCCTTATTTCACATGAAGAAGATACAACACTTCCGCGAGTAGTCATCAACAAAGATGAAAAAATATTTGTGCCTGCTAGTGGAGGCTATTAAGAAAGGTCCACAAACATCAAGGTGTATCCTTTTAAGCACTGCATTCTATGTTGTCTCAATCATGGAAAGTGGCTTTTGTGTACTTCCTCAGGGTACACCCTTTGCATGTATATTGCTTCTCTAGTGCTCGTTTGGGGAGGCCTATGGTAATTTGTTGCATGATATTCAAAGCTCCATGATGCAAGTGGCGAAGTCTTCTATACCAAAGTTCACCGACATCACAATTTTGTACCTTCTCTGCCTTTGTGCTCAATGCAGAACAATCCTCCACATTTAGCTTGTAGAGGTTCTTCACAAAAACCTCGATCTGCTTCACCTGTTCTATGGCTATGTGTCTTAGGAATTCCTTTCCTTTGTTGAAGATCACATCATAGCCATGGTCTTCCAAAAGTGAAATGGAGACAAGATTCTTCTTTAGGCTTGGAACAAACATCACATCCTTAAGCCTCAGATGGGAGCCTGACTCCCTCTAAAAGGTGACTTTACCAAATCTCGGTCACATTGTACCTTCCATCATCTCCCATCTCGATGTGCATTTGGAGATCCTTCTCTTCCAAATGACTGAAAAAATCTTTGTTCCTCATCATATGGAATGTACTAAACACTTCCCATCACTATGTTTGCCATGCATGCAATGAGAGTAAAATCAAGCTCTAACTATGAAGTTAGAGCTTCACCTACTGCTCCTCTTGAAGGCTTCTTACTTGTCTCCTTATGTGGACATTTCATGGCAGAGTGCCTGCATTCATGACAATGAAAGCACTTGATTTTGGGCATGTCTTTCTTCTTTCCCCCTTCATTAGATTTTGCTTTGGATTGGGATTTATTCCCTTTCCCTTTCTTTTCCTTTCTAGCCAAGGCACAATCATCCTCATCCTCACCCTTGGATGAAGTCTCGTCTCTTGTATTCCACCTTATTTCCTCCTATAACAAATCAAACCATATGCATTCCCAATTTGGTAGTTTCTCCCTTCCATTCACCAAATCTTGGTAGTTGTGTTAGACCATGGGAAGGCCTAGAAGGGCTAGACTCACAAAATCATCCTCTACTATCGTAACACCAACTTGAACAAGTTCATCACGACATTGTGTGAACATGCTCAGGTACTATGGAATGGTCTCATTCCTATCCATCTTGATATTTCAAAGTTTGTCCTTAAGTGCCAATTTCATGTGGTCACTACTATTCTGGAACAAATATGTCAGTTCTTGCCACATTGCATACAGATTCTCTTTCCCATGGATATTTGAGACAATATGGTCTTGTACTCCCTCCAATATGATTATCAACGTCACCTTGGCTACACACTTATTCCATTCTGCTAGATCCTTAGCATCAGATGTTGTTGGTTTCAGAATATCATTATCAATGAATTCCTTCATCCCATTATCCTCTAGCACTACCTCCGTGCAGTCCTTCCATGCAACATAATTCAAGCTTCCCTCAAGGGAATACTTGAGCCTTAGTCCATTGAAATCAATCTTATCAGTCCTCAAGAAAACCTGCAACATTGATCATTATATTTGAATCTACTGTAATGAAAACTTTGAAATATCTTCTCTACAGGGATTCAAGCTCTGATACCAAGTAGAAATTAATGTGTAGATTCAATAATTCTCATGAAATTTACTATATCACAAGACTTGAAGCTACTCTACTAATCTGTAGAAGTTAATTCACCATTTTGAACACAAAACATAGACATGTAAAAGGAAACATCACACATGCACAAATATTTATCTAGGGGAAAGCAACTGCTCAAAACCCCTTACTATCTATATTGCATTAATCAGAGAATAGAGATGAAAGACATATGCTTTCTCAAGCCTAAGCACACACTACAAGTTTATATTCTATCCCTATGTCTAACAGATTGACTCTAGCCAACACTTGGCCAATTTTGAAGCCCTCCAAGCTCCTATTTCCTTGGGAAATTGGCCCCTATTATTTAGGAATTTCCCACAATTGAATTGCACAATTCCATAGCATCCTTTCTTTGACTGCATGCACCACTAGTGCACATTGGAATATGCTACAACAAATAGTACAGTACCTTGGAATCTCCATCTCAACTAAGTAACTTGAATTCTCTGCATGCAACAATTATTTTTAGTTGATTGATCAGTTAACTGGTTGATCACTGAGTGTGGTTGAAATTCCACTTCCACAACTTGACCTCCACTAGTTCTTCTGGCAGTTAGAACTAGTTAAACTAATAATAACTCAAATTAACTAAAATAGATTGCTACAAATTTGCAATCAAACATATCGAACTGAACTCAATCTTCCACAACTCGACTTAACTAAGTTAACTGAGTGACAAGTTCCATGTCAAATCATTTAACTACCTCCAAGATTTCTGCTAAAATAGAAATTTGAATTTTCTCTAGTTTGACGAAGGAAAAATCAAATTGATATTTTATTGCTACATTTTCAACATCCAGGATTTTTATCATTCTTTTTTTTAAATCATTTTCTCCCAAATACCTTGTATTGTTTTACTATTGTGGCTCTCCCCTTCCATAGCTTGTAGGGAGTCTTATCACTTTTAGGCCTGAGTTGCATTCTATTTTGTAGGTACACTGCTACTTGTGATGCTTCTCCCCAAAAGGTGAGACATACATCTACTTCATCCATCATAGCTTTGGCCATCTCTTGAATCATTATGTTCTTTCTTTGTGCTAATCCATTTTATCATGGAGTTATGGCCACAAAAACTGCCTCCTTATGCCATGCTCTTCACAGTATTCTTCAAACTCTCTCAAAGTGTATTCTCCCCCTTTGTTTGATCTTAAGCATTTGATATTTAGATCCTTCTCATTATCTACCTGATCTTTAAATGCCTTAAAAATTTTAAATGCTTCTGATTTTTCTTTTAAGAGCATTATTCTTGTGGATATGGTAAATCATCAATAAGCAACATAAAATACCTTTCTCCTTTTGGTCATTTTGTCTTGGTTGGGATGCAAATATCAATGTGAATTAGCTCCAGACATTTAGATGAAGAGAAATCCTTTGTCTTGAAATGAGTCTTGGTCTACTTACCAGAATGATAAGACTTGCAGATTGAGTTATCACACATTGACAATCTTGGAAATCCTCTTATAGCTCCTATCTTGTTGAGTTTTATCAGATTGTCAAAATTCGTATTACCAAGTCTTCTATGCCACAATCGAGTTTCATTTGTCTTACTCAAATAACATCTTACTTTTTATTCATCAAACATATACACATTATTGTGAGTTCTCACTTCCTTTCACACCAACTTTCCATTCTTTTCATGTCAGATCTCACAATATTTGGATCTATAGGTCATACTATAGCCATTATCACACATCTGGCTCACACTAAACAAGTTTTGCTTCAGACCCTCTAGATACAATACATTTTGAGCTTTAGTATGTCATCAAGACTGATTATTCCCTTTCCCTTAATTTTTGTTGGAGCATTGTTGTCGAGCATGATATTTTTCCCTCTGTATTTTTGTTTTAGAGATAGGAATTTACTTGTATCCCCTGTCATGTGCTTGGAATAACCACTATCCACATACCATTTGTTTTCTTGATCATGTGATAGAGCAAGTATACATTCCATTTTATTTCCATACTTATGTTTCTAATTCTTCTTGTCCTTTGGAAAAGTTGATTGCCAAGAATTTTGGGATTTATATGAGTACTCAAATTTTCTTCAGCATTCACTCTCTTTGTGCCCAAAATTATTATATTTGAAGCATTCAACATCATCCATTAGGGGATAGAAGGGATTTCTATTTCCGAAAGGAGAGTTTTGAGATCTATAATTATGATACTTATTGTATCTAAAATTTTAATATCTTTCAACTTTGACTCTTCTACAATCAATAGCTTTGTCCAAAGATATGGCATTTATAACAATGACCATAAACTAAATTATAGTACCTCTATTGTCTTGTTGATGGATTCATTCTTTGTTGGTATGACTCCTTTGAGAAGTTGGAATTATTGTTCTAGTGATGGGATCCTCTCTAGCTTGCTATCTTTTTATATTCATTGATTCTTTATTGAAGCACCTTTGCATAGCTCTAAGGTTACTCAAATCCTACAGACCTGAAGTTCATCTTTCTAGAGATCGTTGACTATTTATAATCTTATCTAGCTTTCTTGTCCCTTCTGTAAACTTTTAATTTACACCCATCTTAGTATCCATTCTCTAAAGGTTCATTCTCAAAGAGATGATTTCTACCTCGAGGCTCTGATAATTTTCTTACCATTCATGGATTAGATCATTAAGAACTTCTTATTTTTGTTTCATTTCTTCTACTTTGACTTTTAGGGACAAAATTTCTTCTTTGCATGTATCTAGGATCATCTCCTTCTTCAACTCTTTCTTTAGATTCTTGTTCTCTTGTTCTCGCTTTTCACTTGTTTTTGTTTTTCTTCTAATCAAAGAGATAAGTTGTCTTTACTTCTAATGGCTTATTCATTTTTTTCTTTTTGATAACAAATTCCTCATTTTTTGAGTTATACAAACCTTCTCTAGCATGGTGTATCTGCTCTTTTAACTACTTGTTCTTTCTTTTGGCCCTCCTTAACTCATCAAGTGTGCTGATGAGTTCCCGTTCAAAGTCCACCACTCCTACTTATTCTTCTCCTTTAGAGTCTGTAATATTTTGTTTCTTTGATTCAACTCCAAATTCCACAAGTAACCACTCATTTGACTCATCCTCTAAGGGATTTTCGCTATTTGACTCTGGTGTTGAGCTCTCATGTTTGGAGTAGAGCCCCTTCTTCTTAGAGAGCCTCTTCTTTTGATGTTTATGAGTTTTTCCTCTAAACATATGATCATATTCATTTTCTGTCCTTTCTTTGTAAGGGAACTTGGAAGAAAAATGTCCAACTCTTCCATAGTCAAAGCATTTGAAGGGAAACTTCCTTTTATACTTTCTTGAGCCACACTTCAGTTTCTTGGCAAAGTGAGCCAACTCCAAATCAAATTTGCAGTTGGAGCAATCTTGGTGGTCTTTGTGCTCCTTAGCATTCTTGGACAGCTTGAAAGTTTCCTCCTTTGGTTTATACTTCTCTTTTCCTATTCTCATCTCATAGGTTGTGAGAGTACCAAGAAACGGGTCCATAGTGAGACTTTTTACATTAGACATTTCTTCAATGGCAGAGATTTTGGCATTAAATCTCATGGGTAGAGATCTTAATATTTTTTGAACAACTATATCTTCTTTGACAGCTTCACCAAGTCCTCTAATCGTAGTGGTTACTTCATCAACTATGAGGAAGTATCCTGCTATGCTTTCTTCTTCACTCATTCTTAGGCTTTCAAACCTCATTCTAAAGGTTTGAAGTTTGGCCTGCTTGACTTTGTCATATCCTTCATGACTCTGATTGAGCTTGACCCACATTTCCTTATCAAACTTACAATGCATAACTTTACAAGTTTAGATTGACTAAGGACAAAGAGAATGCCATTCTTGACTTTAACATTATTTCCATACACCATTTTACTATATGCATCTGTGGGAGAGAAATAAAGAGCATCATAATCTACCAACACAGAGCTCCAAACATCTACTCCCAGGGACATAAAATAGGCTAACATCCTAACATTCCAAAAGGCATAGTTTGTCCCATCAAACACTGGTATATTACTTAATTAAGCATCTTGACTCTCTTGCTTAGACATAATTCCTTATGGATGTACCTTCCAGTGGTTAAATTGTTACTGAAGGAACTTGGACATAATACCAATTGTTGTGATAAGGAATTACTAAGAAAGGGGGGTGAATCAGTGATAGTGAGATTATTAGAATTTATGCTCAATTACTATATTTCCTTTGACTTTTTCTAGTTATTTGTAAGAGAATTCAAACTGCAATATAAATTTGCAGTAAAGAAAACCATTCACATGAGCACATAGTTCATTAGTTGAGCAACACACACATATTGACATGGGTATTTTAACATGGAAACCCGAAGGGATAAAAAAGCAATCTATTTGTTATTATGATGTAAATTAAGTGCCCACTTAATTACACAAGTTGTTTGTGAGAACCCACTCACACGAGGCACCAACCTTTTATGCATACATGCCACTACCTTCTCTAGCCACTATTCTATATTTCATATAATTTTTAGACTAAAAATAGAGGCTAATACATATGCTCATAAATATAAACATGATATACTATTGTACCAGATCCTTCCCTCCAACTCTACAGCTACGCTAATCAACAAGTTGTAGTCTTGACCATTTGTACTATTGTAAACATAGTCAACTCTCGACACTTGGATATCTTCTCCTCACTCACTTAGAATGAACACAAATTCTATATCTCCCACATGCTCAATTTCAATCCATGGGTTTTATTCCTATGTCGTATAAAGGTCAATGTTGTCTCTATTTTCCTCCTATTGTCTATATTGTCTTTGTTGTCTCTGTTGCTCAGTGCCTGATAGCGTGCTTCTACATGGCTGTACTTGTTGTTGTTCCATCAGAAACTGCAAGGCCATTGCAACTGTATTAAATAGAAGAATGGGCACATGTGGATTCCCCATACTAAGAATTTAATCCCATCCTACCTTGCACACTCAACAAGTGCCTCCATTTAATTCTACCTATGTAGATAACTTGGTCCTCCATTCCTCTTAAATTCCCACAGAGCTCAAAATGTACTTCAGGTATGTCTCTTCTACCTACTCTAGCTCTAGCATGCCATCAAAGCTCATAAATTCATTAATATGTTGTCCTTGACCCATAATCCTCATTTAATTTCTTGTGGCATGAAAGTGATATCAAAGGAGGCTTGTTTCTGTAGTTGTCATTAATACAATGACACCAACCTCTTTGTGTGTATTTACTTTCTTATGCCAACTCATATGTCCTTTTTATACTATGCATTGGAGATGTAGACTCATCAAGCCTAAGATTTTCTGACTCATCCATATTTTTTAAACATATGTTGCTACATGAGTTAGATCCCAGATGCGTTGGTGCCTGTAAATTTTATTTAAATACAATTTTGTAAGAGATATTGGCTGCCAGGCACTGGCCCACTAGACCGCTCAACTTCTAATGCCAATTGGTCATCAAAAGCCCTTTAAGTGGTTGTACATAGTGGTTTTACTTGTTCATGGCTTGAAGGCCCTTGGTCACTAGAACACGTGAAATATTTACAAAACCAAGTCCTAGGCACGCCTATCAATATTTGACAAATTGTCAAATGTCGGCAAGAAATTTTGTGACCCGCCTCTATTACTTGCTTTGAAATCTGAGCTTTATCTAATTTCCCTTATTCCTTACAAACTTTCGAGCTTCCGGGTACTACTCTCTTTACCTCAGGTTAATGTCACCTTGTAACCCTTTTTAAATAAACCTCTAGGCTTCCAGGTTTTTGGGTTTCCCACTATCTTGTCTTAATGTAATCCCGTAACATTTTTAAATAATCCTTCGGGCTTCCAGGCTTTTGGGCTTCCCCCTACCCTGGCTCAATGCAATCCCTTAACTTTTTAAAATAATCCTTTGGGATTTTGGTCCTTTTGGGGTTCCATGCATTGCTACTAAGGGCTTCAAAGTCCTTACTTTGACTTATCATAACCTTTGATCCAAAGGGCCATTTCTAGACTTCCACATACTATTGGAAATATCTTTTTAGGCAGTTTCTAACTATGCCACTTTTAGGATAAACTAAGATGATATCTTAAAATATAATCTCCTCCAAATTATGGGACTCCCCAGCCATCATAGTCATATTTTTATGGCTTCTCTACTAAGTCTACTACTATGATGATTCTCTATAGAATACTGCAGCAACCATGGGAACCCCCTGAATAGTGTGCTCATCAATGTTGTTGGGATCTAAATATGTCATATAATTCAGTATATAAAGTTTCCATTCATAAGTCATATTACCACATTTATGACACTTTCCATACAATTATACCACCAACTTCTACTAAATGTACCTCTTTTACCTTGTGGTTAATTATGATGGATTTCTTATCTTTTTAATGATTAAACATGTCTTAATATGGTTTTATCAATGACAGTTTACTAATGTGGTTACATGGCCAAGAAGAATGTTAGAGTATGAAAATTGATATTTCTCTACCATCTTAGTAACAATTTGGCTATTTAGTACTTAGTTCGGTACCAGTGCAGTAGTTGGGTACTTAATTTTGCACTTGCATGAATGGGGGAAAAACGTCAAAATTATAAAATATGTTTTTATTTTATCTAGCATGGCAAATTAGGTTCCACCTAGGCCTAATATGTTGGTACAAGCCTTGGAATATACCTAGATGACATGTGTGGGATCCTAGCACATGATTTAAGCTACAACCAAAAATAGGTAATAGTTTTGAAACTTCCATGTTATACCTCAATTTCCATGCATATGGTGGTGAATATCAAGAATTCAGAAAATGAGTTCTTTCAAAACATAACAATTTACTTGGATCTCAAACCGTTTCTAAATATTCGATACGGTTTGAAAGTTATATCTGGTTCTTTGAAGCAATTTTGTATAAAATTTCTACAAAACCCATATTGGCAAAAGTATCTAATCAATCAACTTCATGCAAGGTATACGAGGCCATGGAATTGAATTAGGAAATTACAAGAGATTTTTTTGTTGAAAATATAATAAGTTAGTCTCAATAGAAAAAACTCCCCAAAAATACATCATGGTCGAGAAGATATGGTTCGTTCTTTAACACCAATTTGTATACAATTACAGAAAAATCAGAGTTTTGAGATTTTCCTCTAAATTTGTAAATTCTTTTTCTGAGTTTGGGGGATTGGATCTTATCCTTCCTCAAAGGATTTTATGTATAAATAAAGCTTCAATGGGCAAATGAAAAGAGGTTTTTCATTATTGTCATAGAGGAGATCTATTCAACTTACGAAAAAATGAAACTATGCTGAAGCATTGTAATTTTTGAAATTTTCAATCAATAAGAAGAGTTGATGTTCTCATACATGGCGGAGATCATTCTTTAGCGTTGTAGGTATTTTTGACAATGTATGCCAAGTTTGGTAGGGCCCCCATCCAATGGTATACATTGTTACCCATTTTCTTAGTTTAATTGTCAATGTGTGTGTGCTTGATTTCATTCAATTAAAGTTCAATTTTCAACATTTTAATTATTATTTTAAATTTTTAATTACTAATTAGACTCGGAAAATTGCATCAATTCTTGCACTATACTCTTTGAAATATTCTCCACTCTTTTTCTTTGTTGTTTCCTACCTTGAATGATTGACGGTTTGTGATAATATCTATGATTAACCATAGTCCTTTAAAACAAAAAGCATGTGAACTTTTCTTTTCATCCATTTTTGTAATTTATTTTCAACAACGAGTTCTTTATTTCTTGTGTTTTAGTTCTTATCACATTGATTTTGGTGTATTCATTGAATAAACAATTCCTGATTCTAAAACCTGATTGCATTCATTTATGAGTTTAAAGCCTGATTGCATTATTTGTGAGTTCGTTACTTGATTGCTTCTGACTTACTTTACAACAATACAGGAAATAATCATTGAAGGACTAAAACATAAATGAATTGTTCAAGTGAAGTTCCATGAACATCATTGTATGAAAGATTGTAAGTCTAATCCTTCTTATCATTTATTTTCGATGTCCCACTGATACATTCATTGTTGTTTCTTTTCCGCAGTTTGTTGCTTTGTTTTCTTTATTTTCTTTGGACGTTTTTTTCTTGTAGCTTTCAGCATTTACTTTTCTGCATTTTTCTTTTCTAGAAACATTTTTCCACCAACAATACCACTATTCATAACACAAATTCCTATATTCTCTACTCATTTCATACCATAATTCCACAACTTGCTGCCAATTCATATCTTACACTTCGTGGTTGATTATAATTATTTTTCTTAACTTTTAAATGATTAGATATGAATTTGCTATTATTTTCTAATGATGGTGTTGCCAAGTTTATTTACTACAGGGATTCATTGCTGAAATTATTCATAAGTCCATTAAACTAGTTGCTACAAGTTAAGTACAAAATGGTTGTAGATTAAAATCTCAATTTGTGATAAAATGAAGAAGAATCTTATGATTATGAGACATGGAACTTGTAGAAAGTACCCTCTTTCAGGTAACCCAGAAATCATTTGTCAAAATTCGTCTTCATGAAGAAGTTATGGTTAGTGAAAATTTTAAGTATAGAATCAGTGTCGAATTCTGAAGTTAAGTACAAAATTGTTGGGTGTGATGGTTTCAGGTCCACCATGGTTTCGGGTTAGCCACGGTTCCATATATTTTAGGTTGAAGATTTATTTTGTTTCTTTTTCAAACTATATGGATCTGTAATAAGATATCTATATCTCAATCATGCTATGCATGGATCATGAGATATCCTAAGACAAATTCGCCATAACCAATTCCAAAAACATCATTTGAAATGTATTTTTGTAATTTTCTAGGCATTTGGCTAAGATCAGATTCTTGAGTTTTAGATCCTAAATTTTGAAAGCATAATATATAGAGGGAGAGTTTCATAGAGGATAGTTACACATAGGAGTTACAGAGAGTTACATAGGATAGGAAGCACAATTACATTTGCTGGTTGTTGTACATTGAACTTTGTTTTTGGATGAATAGAGGATGATGAATTTGCTATAGCTTTGGTGTCCATTTTGTGAATTGAGCTTTTGCCTGCAGCACATGGACAAGAAGGGCTGCCTAAACCCATTGTGTTTGCAAGGTTAATTTAGATTATGTAAGTGTGAATTTTAGTATTTATATCATTTTTCCTTTTATATTTTTATTCCTTTCAAATGGTTTTAATTAGATTTAATTATTTTCTCAATTTATTTCTGCAATTTATTTCTTCATTTTAGATTATGTAATTGCTTCCTGATTTATGGTGTAATCCGGGGAATAGTTTTAGGAAGTGTGTTTTGTTTCATTTAATAGATTTATATTTCATTTCCAAGTTGTTTGCTAAATAGTTTTCATAATTCTAGCACTTCAATTCATATTCTAGATTCATTTATGTTTTTTAGATCTAAGTAGAGGGCAACAATTTGAGTAGAGGGCAATGAGTGCATTGTTGTTGGTTTCACTTTGCAGGTTGTGGAGTAAGAAATCGGCTGCATTCTGTACTCGACCATATTATTCACTCAGACACACTTTGTACTCAATCACATTCTATACTCAACCACATTATGTACTTAAGCCACGTTCTGTACTTAGCTGCATTCTATAATCAAAATTGCTCTGATTTAGTTAATTAGCAAAATTGATTTTAGAAGCGTGAGTTGTCTGATTTCAATAGAATAATTATCATAGTTAATATTTTTCTTATTTTGCAGTTTATGGAATTAGAGACCATTTGTTAATAAATTTCATTATGTGAACATTTAGCTTTAGGCATAAATTTTATCTTTTACATGTTGAGTTGTTTTTAATCAAGTAGCACTCAGTTGAAAAGATCATTCATTATTTTCCCCGATTTCTCAATAAGTTTTAATTAATTCATTATTTGATTAGAGTTATTCCTTTGCTTATCAATAAATTAGTTTCAAACTAGGAATATAAATTCCGTACTTAATTTAGGAACAAATTTAAGAGCTTTTAGATGTTAGTTTAGATCAGACACTATGATCCTGCATTACTTGCGCTTGTGCCTCTAAGTCTTAAAACCCCAGATTGATAAGTTCATGTTGGAATTATAACACATATAATTTCCCAAATAGGAACATTTTTAATGAGTTCTATATACATCACTATAGATTATAACCATTGAAGTCTCAAGACTTAATAAGCTACATAAATAAAGCCATGTGATCATTATCTATCGATAATGAAATATTGTGGTTTAAAACATGATAAGCATTACAGTACCATAGTCCAGTGACAAGTGATAATCCTTCGTGATTATATATTTCTAGTGTTAGTTGTTAACATAGTCTAGAATAGGCTCTGATCATGCATTTCATGTACTTGCATCCCTAAGTCTTACGATCTTGGATTCGATAATTAAATGTTGGAATTAGAATACATATAATTCCACCAACATTTTTGGTGGAGCTGTTGGGGAGGTGCTAAAGGGATTAGGGAATAGTTTCTTTCACAAGTTTTCTATGTGATCTTAGTTTCAGGGAAACTAGAGGGTAGTGAAAGATGGTAAGATGTGAGTGAAGAGCCACGCATCCACTTTGGATTAGGGTCGCTCCAAAGTCTAGTTGTCTCTAATTGATTTTCTAGTTTCTTTTTCATATGCGTAGAATTAAAGGTAGGATCCAAAGTCTCATTTCCTTATTTTTCTTTGAGAGTGTGTTTTTCATTTAGATTGATTCATGGAAAGAAGAGAAGCCTAACTTATGTGAACATTATAACTTGGCAACAATAGGGTCTTATTCTCATGGTGGCACTTTGACTACATGATTGGTTTGCTTGTATTTGTTTTAAGTGTGTTTTATTTTTATTTCTTTAGGATTTTTAACATTTTTGGTACATTAAGAACTCTATACACTAATCCATATGCATGACAGGGATTAGCAACCCACAAAGAAATATTCAAGGATGATCAAGAGTTTGGAATAACTCTCTCAAATCCTAGCAAAAGTTGAGATCTATACATCTTAGGAAGAAAAAATCTTGATAGTAGCCAAGAAATTATTTGCCTTCCCAGAAGTGATAGAAGAACAAAAACTCCAAGAATCAAATCCACATGAAGATCTTTACTCTTGCAAACTTGTTGAGGAAACTGAAGAACCATGGACTGCATTTGATGGAGAGAATTAATTAAAACATGAGATTGAAGAATTGTTTACATTCCTATCTATTGGCATCATGATACAATTGTTGTCCTTGATGGCAACTCACATAGATGATAGATCACAGTGCAACAGGTTAACAACAAAGGATTACAGATCAGACTCCAGAGATTGAATAAAGAGAGATATATGCTGGTTCACTTAGTCAAGGTGGCATATACACACGGGAAAACAAATCAAAAAGAGCATATATGTATACATGCACTTTCATAGAAGGAAAAGCGTGTATGGGATGGAAAATCAAGGTTTTGGTCCAAGGTATTTGGTCCGTGGTATTGACCCTAGGTATTTGGTCTAAGGTATTGGTCCTAAGTGGTTTTGGTCCAAGGTATTGACAAAGGGCCTAAAGCTATATAAAGAGGAGAATATCATAAGGCCAGGTGGGAAAGCAATAAGATTCTAAGTAATACTTCCTTCTGAAGTATATTTTATGTTGTAGGGTTATGTTTGGGACTAGATCTGAAATACTCATGTGCACCTTGAGTTCAATATTGGAGCAGGATCATGAGACTTGAAATGACTTATTCTTGAATGATCTGATATTGGTTGAGACTAGATCTGATGTTTTGCTCCTATTTTGTTCGTCATCTATCATGATCTGGGTTTGTCTAAAGTCTAGAATTGCAACAAAGTTCTCAGTCAATATTTGCAGATCTATATGCAGGTTTGTCTTAGCCAAAGAGCGTATACACGTAGGTTCTGTTCTTTCAAGTAGTGTATACAAAAGAAAAAATTCTTTTTCAGATCTGAGTGATCTATCTGATCAAATTCGGTTGTCTTACTGTTGTTGATCAATGAAGTCTTCTTAGATCTGAATGTAAAACTGAATGCATAAGGAGGCTGGCATTTGATTGATTAATTGTATAAGTGAGAAGAAGTGACCTATGTCCCTGTATGTGTAAAGCTCTGTAAGTTGACAGTAGATATTTAGTATATTGCTGGTTGATACAGACTTGATTCAAAAGTTTATGTTTGCAGTAGTTTTGAGGGCATACACAAGTTTTAATGACAGAAGTGGCATATACATGCAGTTTGGGTTCAGCCAAGTAGTGTATACACTCTAATGCATGATTTTTGAGATTACAACTGGTTCTGAATGATGATGTAGGGTTTTGGGTTCACCACAGTGTTCTAGTGTCAGTTATTCAGATTAACCGAATGTTGGTTGATGTATTTTAAGTTTAAAAAGTTTTTGATGGGTCTAATATGAAAATTGGATGAAACATGGCCTTCAGATTGTGGTGTGGTGATCCAGGAGTATCCAGTCTAAAAATTCATGAAATGTGGTCTCTGGAAGATGAAAGAAGGTCGTAGCCTTCTGTAGGTCGACACCTACATACTAGTAAACATATTAGCTAGTACAAGAGCTAGGGGGTTGTAGCTCCCTTCTAGTAGAAGCTGGAAAATGAGAGAAGGTTGTAGCCTTATGCAGGTGGGTGCCTGCGTACTGGTATGAGTCTGCACTAGTACAAGATTGTAAACATATTTTCTTATTATTAAAAGAAGAGAGAGATGACAGCAGTAGGAGGTCTTCACCCACAATGGGTTTCCACCTTAAATCTTGGTGTTCATGTATGTTGCTTATGTGTGATGCTTTATTCTGCTTTTACTGCACTGTCTAATAAGTTATTAATGTACTGGTTTAAGATCAACACATGATAAATTGTCTAAATCACAAGTTCTCTGGATATGCGTTGATTTCTTTAATCATAGTTGTGTGTACACGCTATTTCACTTCACTAAAGTAGCGTATATAAATATGTTTGGGAAATAAAATTGTTGATTTGATAATACTGATTCACCCCCCTCTCAGTATTATTTCCAACAATTGGTATCCAAGTAGGTCCTTGAGAAGAAGCTTGATCACTTGAAGGGAGATCCATCAGAGTGCCAATCTTCGATGGGAGCAACTTTGTTTATTGGAAAATAAGAACCACAACCTATCTACAATCTCTTGGAACAAATTTTTGGGAAATTGTGGAAGAAAGATATACATTTCCAACAGTAATTCCTACAGACACGATAGTTAGAAAGCAATATGAAACCAATGCGAAAGTTGTCAATAATTTATTAGGAAGTTTGTCACAATTAGAGTTTGTCAAAGTCATGCAGCACAAATCAGCTAAAGAGATACGTGACAAAATCGTTCAGAGCTATGAAGGAGACTCTCAGGTAAAACATGCCAAGCTTCAAACTCTCAGAATTTAGTAGGAAACTCTTAAGATGCATAGTGATGAGAATATAGCTAGTTACTTCTTACGTATAGATGAGGTTGTTAATTGTATGAAGAATCTTGGTGAAGAAATAAAGGAAGTTAGCTTAGTTGAAAAATTTTTGAGATCCTTGTCTGCTAAATTTGAATCAAACGTGTCTGCCATAGAAGAAAAACAGGGTCTGCAGAATATCACTATGACACAGCTTCACAGAATCCTAATTGCTTTTGAGATGAGAAAAGGAGGTCCATCAGATATAAGAGAAGCCACATTCAAAGCTTCAGTAAAAGGAAAATAAAAGGAAGAACACAATGAATTAGGACACATTTTAGAAGAAGAAGATGAGGTAAATTTTGTCAAGAAGCTTCAACAGGGTTCTGGAAGGTCCAGAGGTAAGCTACCTTTCAAATGCTTTGCTTGTGGTAGAGTCGGTCATTATGCTGCCGGACGTCCTCATAAAAATAAATATGAAAAGGGAAAGGAATATGCAAAAAGGAATAGGAAACAAGTTGTGAATAGGAGTTACTATACTCATGAAGATAGTGATGGTTTATCTAATAGTGATGAAGATGAAACTGGACAAGATTATAGACTTCTCATGGCTTATGACGATGATGATTTTTGGGATGCTTTGGAAGAGGAAAGAATTCATGAAGAAATCTCTAAAATCAAAATCTATTTATAATAAAAGAATATGATCATAGATACCTTAACATACCAACTTGCTGAAAAAGAAAAACACAATGAAAAACTAGAATGTGAAATTGTGGGTCTAAGAAAAGATCTTGAGAAAACAAAATCTCTCAA
>APFE030950767.1:0-18037 GCA_000404065.3 Pinus taeda | reverse complement strand
TATACGAACGTTCCCCATGGGTAGATGAAGGTTTTCTTCTCTTGGTCAGTCAGTGCGATATTGATTTGGTTGTAGCTAGAAAAATCATCCATAAAGGAAAAGATCTCGCTCCTGGCACATTCATCAACAATTTGATCAATGAAGGGAGTAGGATAGTTGTCTTTAGGGCAGGCACAATTAAGATCTCGATAATCCATGCAAACACGGATCGTGCCTTGTTTCTTATTCACCGGGACAATATTGGACACCCAGTCTGTAAGGGGAATGGGATAAATGAATCCAAATTTTAGAAGCTTTTCGACTTCGCCCTTAATAACAACAGCCTTTCTAGGGTGCACCGGATGAAGCTATTAGCGAACAGGTTTCGCATCTGGATACATTGGTATTTCATTCACCATGATGCTGGGATCAATGCCAGACATTTCTTCATTATACCATGAAAACACATCATGAAATTCCTAAAAAAGATGAGTATATGTCTTGATCTCATTTGGAGAACAAGATACCCCGATATGAACGTGTTTAATGACACTAGGTTTGATAGAAATGTCAATCAGCATTGTTTGCGTAATATTACCCAAATTTCCTTCCGACCATATTTCATGAGTAACAGTCGGTGGTGGAAATGGAGAAGAGGACTCTTCGAAAGAGGTAGACATGACCACCGAGTGAGGTAGGAACGAGGAGCAATGGTGGGTATTGATCCATGGCGGTTCCTCAAGGGACATGATTTCCATGATACCTTCATTAGCGAGGAAGGTCTCAGCTAAGGGATCGGATGATTCCGAAGTGCCAAGCCAGGGGTATTAAGAATACATATCAAGAGAGGTCTTCGAGATATGAGAATCAAAGGACACAGAGTTTGCAGTCGAAACAATTTCCATGTAATTGACTTCGGAGGGACTAAGCGGCATGATGTCGCCCCAAGCATCAACTAGATCTCGCGCAGGTATGACCCAGGGATCAGACTTGACCGAGATCATGTTAACAGAGGCAACATGAGGAGGTGGGAGTGGAAAAATCTGCATTAAGGCAAAATCTTTGAAGATACCTGCCCCCACACCATAAAAGGGAGCACCAGAGTGTTTGACATACGAAACATTGCCATAAAATGAGGAAGAGGCAAAGAAAGACAACTGATCAATGGTGACAATCCTCCCTTAATGGGGAAAATGGATCACATGAAACAAAGAGGAAGCCACGACATGCATGGCATGAGTGCAACTTCGACCAAGTAGAAGATTATAATTGAGATTGGCGTCAACAATCTCTACTTCAACTTGCACTATTTTTCTTTCCAGGGTGATGGCAAGGTTGGGTAAAACACCGAAGGGTCATGAATCACACCCATAGAAAGATTCCAATGTGTTCGGAGACTGATTTAGTGTAGGGGAACTAATAGCCTTGTAGCACGTAGTTGACATGATGCAAGTAGAAGCACCTTCATTGATGACAGTGCAGTGGATGGTCTTTTCATTAATGATTACCTGAATAAGAAAGGAAATATGATGAGGGAGTCTGAGAACATTGTTCTCTAGATCGAAACAGATTAAATTAGAATCGGTGGGATCGATGTCCTTGATAGTTGACAACAAAGATTTCCGTTGTGATGGGAAGCTTTGGAGGTACTCAATTACAAGCAGGCAATCTCCCTGAATGTTGTGTTTGGTGTATCACGTTCACAAGGTGGCCGACCCAACTTCCTAAGGATACAAGGATTGCAGCCTAGTGGGGTATCTTGTTATATATGCGATGGTATAGGGGGCACAAATACGTGCTAGTGCTGTCTAATGTCGAAGTTAATGACAACTACTAGGTTAACAGATGCTGAAACACGTCTTTAGCCTAGACCTTTTGGATGTGAAGGTTAATGTCAAATGCGCCTTAGGTAAATTGAATTCATTTTAGAGTTGATCTTGAGTTAAGTTTCAATTTTCAGGTGTTAGTGATGCTACTCGAAAAACCTAAAATGCAAGTAAATGGGACAACACCCTTTCAATTCGATGAAATGCCTACACTAGAGGGTAGAAACTACTCAATCAAATGCAAACAATCAAGCAACTAAAAACGAAATGATTTTTCACTAGTTCACTTTTTTGAAAAAATAAATTAAATGAAAAATGCATTCCAATTACTAATTTCCTAACAAACACTTATCTATTAGCCCTTTGGAAATGAAAATCTCAAATGCTGATGCAATTCTAGTTTCTAAGAGATGCGAATCATAATGAAACGACAAGCTAGAATTTCATATTTTCTCATGAAGCAACGAGACAAAATTTCACATACAATATTTCAATGAGAAAACTTTCAAGACTATGAGCTCTTCAAGAAGATGAAAACATGAAAAGAGAAGTTCATTCAGATTGACGAAGCACCAATATTTCCAAACATAAGACCGACAATGTAATCTATACTCGAAAAAGAAGTTCAAATTAATAAACAAAACTTTTTCAAACTTGTGCAAAAAGAGGTTAAAGTCGTACAAGGGACCAAAAACAAATGCAAAGAGCAAACACACCCACAACTAGACTCGATGAGTCCTCAAACTATTGAATGGACGACTAGCTAGATGTCTTAGTGTCGTTGTCCATTCAATGACTTGATCAATCAAATAGCGAGATGACAAGCCTACAAGCAAGCAAAACCAAATGAAAAGTAACTTTCTAATAAGGGAGGAAAAACAGTCAAAAGGCTCACAGGGTCAAAAACACAATAGCAGAACACACTAGCTGAGATTGGGATCTAGCCCTAATCTTCACTTATAGGAATCAACACGACTGCCTAACTGAAAACAAGTGATAGAGGTGAGTTGGCACGATTTTTCCTCTGCAACTCACACTGATCGACACGAATTTCAACCAATTAAATGTGCAGTCCAAGGGAACTAAGAAAAAAAAGTTCAAAACAAGGACCAAATCTACTACTATGATTTTTAGACTTAAGCTAGTAAGCGAGAGAAAAACAACAAAACAAAAGGGAAAACATGAAACTAGCAAAGTTATCATGAAATCATGAAATCCAAAACAAACAAAAAGATGGGATCTCCCCAGTGGAGTCGTTAGTTTGTGGTGAAGTAAAATTATAAGTGCGGACATGAACGAATTCCTCTAGCCCGATAATGGGTCTAGCAACAAAAGATACATTCTATGGAATATTTCATTATATTAGAATCAATCAAGAGGGCCTACCTCTTGGTTGCTCATCCTACTTGATGATGTCCTCGCTTTCTTGCTCCAGCAATCTCTTTCTTCCTTCTTTAAGTTCTTGAAACAAAGTAAACAATAACATCACACAAACATAATAATAGACAAATTTCAATTCAACCTACTTAATGAGTCAAGAAGCATCAATACATGAATATGTAATATTACAAAACATGTAGGAAATTAATTGATAGTTTCATATATTAATATCAAAGAGAGATTACAACCATTCGTATTGACGTCGCAGTCTTCCTCTGACAAGAACAGGTTCCCACACACTTATGCTAACACTTCATGATGGCTTCAAACAACAATAGTTTAAAGACTCTTCCCTTTAGGCTTCACTCCAAACCAAACACACTTCTCACTCACACAACTAGATGGCTACAACTATTAATAGCTTGCTTTTCAAATCAAAATAGTATACTCACATTCAGCCGACACTCTAACTAGCTTGTACTTGGGAAGAAGGGAGGTTTATATAGGAAACATGGATGGGAGATGGATCCTCTTCTCATGGGAGAAGGACTTATCCCTTGAGGTAGTTCCATCATTATAGGGGAAAGGAGCCCAAACTATCATCCTCGACCCCATCTAGCCAAACCATTTATCAGACTTCTATTACGGAGCTTCTAGAGATGGAAGCTTCAGCTCTAGTTTAAAAAACTTTCCATAACAGGACCAATGTGACTAGAACACAACTCAATCGCACCAATCGGTGCGGGGAATAGTGGTAATCTCTGCACATCGACACGGGGGATACAAAGGCCATTAGCGTCGGTCTTGTAAATTGGGCAAAACGGAAGTTTCAGGGGAAATGGTGCAAAAGGGAAATGATCTACTCATGAAGAGGGACATAATGGGAGTTTCTTCATGAAGGAAAAGCATGTGAGGTTCACTATAGAGGTCCTCCAGTATCAAGGAATGGGGAGTAGAGGGACAGTGACAAAATGTTGTGTAACAGTTCATTGGGAAATTCTCTTCCTGCAAATGCTTGTTTGTTATTTCCAGAGGAAATTTTCCTTGAAGAAGGACAGGAAGATGAAGGAACCAAAAGTGATTTTGAAAATAGTGAAGATAAAAAGGATGATTTAGATCATGGTTTTGTATCTTTAGAGTATATATCTGAACCATTAGATGAATCAACACTAGATTGAGTTAAATATAGTAATATCAAGGAGATTGCCAATAATGCCATAATACTATCTGAATTACAATGATTGGGGTGGATGAGATGATGCTTTTGGAAATTCCAGAAATGATGCTCCAACTATTGAGATCAATGTAGGGAAGATTTCAAGTGAGTGTGTTTCTATTGAAGTTCTCTGTAAGGAACCTCTTGATAAATTGCTTTCATCTACACCTTGTTTATTCTTTGATCTGTCTGCAATGCCTTTTGATTTGGCAAAGTATTTTTGCTATTATTTATTTCCTTGGTTGTTCAACAAATTTTTTGTATGTATTATTTAGGATTTCTATTTTTTTATATGTTCTTCCTAATCCAACTAATTTTTTTATTTGTGCTTATAATTTTGGTTAAAACTTTGCAATTTTTAGCTAGTCTTCATAGATTATATTTCTTGTAAAATGGATCCTAATTTCATTGAAGGTATGACTATCATTAACTGGCTGGATGATGGATTTTACTAGGGTTGTGGGCATTTTAAGCATGGAAAATTTGCCAATAACGTGTTAAATATTATTTCTCATATTGTTGCATGGAAGAAAAGTCCTAAAGGAACTATTAGGATATTTCCCCAAAAGGGTGATGTTTGGGCCCTGTACAAAGAGTGGAATTATGCTTGGAATGAAGACACTCCTTCAGAAGTTAAATGTAAGTATGAAATGGTAGAAATTGTAAATGACTTGTGGAAGAGGTTGGTGTGAGTGTGGTTCCTCTTGTCAGGATTGATGGCTTCAAGTCTATGTATCAGAGGAAGTAGGCAGTTAACTTGGTTCCCAGGAAGAAGCTTCTTAGATTTTCTTATCAAGTTCTAGAAAAGAGACTTTTGAGTGAAGAATCCCCAAATTTACCCCAAAATTATTGTGAGCTGGACCCTGCTGCAACTCCTGAATATGAATTCAAGGTAACTTGATCACTTTGATTTTTAATTAGGACTTCAAATTTTGTGGTTTTGGGGTGTAATTTGGATATGTGGTAAAACAAAATATACCATACTCTTTTGACTACCATGCAGTAGGATTAAATCGAACTTTCAAAGCTATAGATGACTTCTTCGGAAGTGTAATTGCAAAGCAGGATGTTAGCTTTTGCTACACTGAATGGCCAAGCAGATTCTGATTATGCACTAACATTCTCATCGAGGGTGCAAGTTAAATATGAGGACATGATTGACTCCCTTTTTTTATCGTTACTAACAGGTAATGATAACTGTGTTGGATTATCTAATTTGCTGCAAAAAGTTTAGGGATAGATAGGATGATGGCTATGCCAATTTCTCTGTACCTTATCTTTATTTCATGTGAAAAACTCCTTGAAAAAATTCATATTGCTGGAATATATGAAGAGTGGAAAAATGTTAAGCATAAACCATTCAATAGTTGTGGCAAGATATTAAAGGTTTGTGATAATTCTAGTTACTTTTTTCTGTATGACTAGATTAAATAGTTTGTAAATTATTTATAATAGTAGTGTTATGAAACCAGCTCATAAAGAGATAGAAAATATATATCAACTCCCTAGAAATATATGAACAATTCTTGGATGATACAAATGAAAACACCTAAGGGGTCATAATATAATCAGAGCTGACATAACAATAATAATGTAAGGGCACAACAATAACAATAATGGGCTTCTATGGGGCACAATAATAACAATATGGAGACTACATGGTCTCAACGAAATAATAAGGGTGTTGCACTAATAACAATATGGGTTACACTAGTAGTATAGGAACCTAACATGCCCCTCTCCTTCAAAATGTGTTGTCCTCATTGCTTGAGTAGTTCTGGATGCTTTTGTATAAAATTATCATCCATCAATGTGGAATCTTCAGTGGGTAAGTTATTCCACTTAATGAGATACTCTGAAATTTGATATTTTTCGTAGTTGTTGATTTCTCGTTTTTGTGACTGCTTCAGGTTCCAATATGATTTTTCCTTCCTTGTCAAGTTCTGGTAATATTGTTTGAACTCGGATCTTCTGCAAATTTTGAATGAGTTCCCACCCTACTTCATCATTCTTCCATTCATCCCTTTCTTTGTTTATCGAATTTGGTTGGATAATTATACCAACCTATAGCATTTGTGAAATCATACGTTCAATTTGACTCCTTTGGGCATATGGATATTTGTAAGGCCTGATTTTTGGAGGAACACTTCCTAGAATCAAATGAAGAGCATGATCATGATCATGAATAGATGGGAGGCCTTTGGGAGTCTGAAATACCTTGGAATGATTGTCCAAGACTTTTTGGAGATTTGGAGAAATAGATGATTTCGATGTGGGAACCTCTAGCAAACATAATTGTGCAATTATGCCTCTTTATTCTTTCTTTAGAAGCTTTGTCATTCTGTTAGAGTTGATTATCTTTCCCGGTTTCCCTGTGATACCTCTTAATTCAACTTCCTTTCCTTCTGAAGAAAATTTCATGAAAAGTTATTGAAAATTAAAAGCTATTATGCCCAAGGATTGTAGCCATTAGACTCCTAGTACAACATTAACATCACCGATTGGCATGGAAAGAATTGGGCTATTCAATACATATTCTCCCATGGATATCTTGATATTTTGGCACTTTCCAGAGCAATTTATGGTTCCTCCACTTGAAACCATCACTTGACACTCTGGTGTTGGATATAGGAAGAAATTCAATTCCTTGGCTATCTTACAATTAATAAAATTATGGGTACTGCCCGAATCAATTAACACTATTACCTTTTTCTTCTTAATATGTCCTTCTATATTGATAGTTTGAGGAGTGGTAATTCTGGTAAATGTATTACAAGATATGGTTGGATTCATTTCTTCTTTCTCTAGGTTTTGTTCTTGGTGTATATCCTCTTCTTTTGACGTTTCTTGTTTCTTTTCTTCCTCCTCTTGACAATCTATGTAAATTAATTTATTCTCAGCACACTTATGACCTTTAGTGTATTTTCTATCACAACTGTAACAAAGCCCTTTTTCTGTTTTTTCTTCCAATTGCTGTGGTTTCAACCTTGTAGGTTGTGGAAGGCTAGGGGCAACAACACTTCCATCTTTATAGTTGTGAGTGGCAGGCTTCCTTGTTGCCATAATTTTTCTTTCCATTTTTCTTTCCAACCTAAATGCCTTCTCCAATGAATCATGTTCCCAAAGGCGAACCTCATGTTGGATTTTATCCTTTAAAGTCCTTATGAACACATCAATCCTATGCTCCTCTGGAATATATTTTACCCTTATATTCAATTTTTGGAACTCCTCAATGTGCTCCATCATTGAACCCTTTTGTTTGAGGTTTATCAATTGGCTAAAAACAATGTTGCTTGTTGTATCCTCATAATGTGCTATCATTTCTTCTGTAAATTTTTCCCAAGTGACAATTTGTTTATGAGAGCAAAGCCATCGATACCATACAAATGGATTTGGTTCCAAATATAAATTTGCAATGCATACCTTTTGTTTGTTTTGCACATTATGGATATTGAAATATTGATCCATCTGTAGTATCCATGTTACGGGATCCTTGCCATCAAACTTCCTCATATTGATCTTTGGAACATGGTGGGTCTTTGTTCCAACGTTAGAGTCTATGAAATCATGATTAACATTTCCTTTGTTCTCATCATGAGTTTCCTCTAATACCTTTTCGCCATTAAGAAGCCTTTCTTGTAGCAACTTTGTCAAAACTTCCTTCAAACCTTCCATGTATTTCTTTGAATCTTCAATGTTGTCATTCTTCGAATCATGATTAACATTTATTTTTTTCTCATTATGAGTTTCTTCTACGACCGTTTCGCCATTAGGAAGCCTTTCTTGTAGCAACTTTGTCAAACCTTTCTTCAAATCTTCCATCTTAGCATCCATGCATTCATTTTAGCTTCCATGCCATCCATCTTAGCTTCCAAGCCATCCATCTTAAGTTGTACGCCATTCATATTAGCTTCCACGCCAGTCATCTTAGCTTCTATTGCCTTTTGGGAGAGTGAATTTTGTTGCATTTAGTCTTGTAATTCTGATATATCATGTTGCATTTCTTCCTCTTCTTCATGAGTCATTCTAGAGCTTTCAGGTTGCTTACTAGGTGTTTCCATTTTCTTTCTTCGGGGCATCAATTAATGATAATTATTCTTCACTATGCCCTTTGAACTTCAACCTAATTTTTCAACCCAAACTTATGCAAAATTTTAAAAATACTACACACATTTTCTTTTTTATTTTATTTTATTTTTTTATTTTTTTAATTTTGAATTTAATTTAATTTTAATTTTTTTTCTTTGTAGAAGCTTGATATTGAATCTATTATATCTCTATAATTACAGATCTCTGAGGTTTGACATTGCTTCCTACAGTATCCCTCTAAGTCCTCTTTCGAATTCCATTAGTTTGATCAAAATTCGATTCTCCAAGAAAGCGTTTTGCCTAATCTCCCAAGATGGCTTGAATATATAGCCTTTCAGTAGAGTGAACTGGTATGATGTGCCACATGTCACTATTTCAACCTTTGGATATGAAAAGGATACATAGAGAACTACAGTCCGTCCTATTTCTATAATTTCTTACGAAGTTTCATTTTGATTCTTAGAGAGAAATTTATGATTCTTTTCCCAAGGTCACTTGTTTGGAATGTAATTTGGGAGTCTGCAAAACCCTAACTTCCTTAGATCATATAGCCGAACATATAGCGAGACAAGATTTGAAATTCGTACCTGAGGTTCATAACAATTTTGGCTCAAATGGTTTTTTTTTTTTTAGCTTTTGAAACATTGGAGAAAATAAGTTATACCAAAAATTCCACAATGCCCTATTTGGAGCAGCGAAACCCTAGAATCCAGAGCTCTAATATGAAATGTTATGAAACCAGCTCACAAAAATATAGAAAAGATAGATCAATGCCTTAGAAATAAGCCTCTTCGAGGGGACAACCTCCTTTACATTACACAAATGAACAATTCTTGGATGATACAAATTACAAGACCTCCTTTCTATATATAGGAGTCTATGAGGTCATAATATAATCAAAGCCGACATAACAATATTAATGTAAGGGCACAACAATAACAATAGTGGGCTTCTATGGGGCACAATAATAACAATATGGAGACTACAAGGGCACAACAATATAATAAGGGTGTTGCACTAATAACAATAGGGATTACACTAGTAGTATATGGACCTAACAAGTAGCTTGTTGTGTGAGATGCTGGTTGTGCACTAACCTTCTCTTCGAGGGTGCAAGTTAAATATGAGGACATGGTTCAGTCTCTTTTTTATTGTTACGAATAGGTAATGGTAACTATGCTAGATTTTCTAATTTGCTGCAAAAAGTTTAGGGATAGATAGGTGGGGATATATAGGAGGATGGCTATGCATATTTCTCTGTACCTTATCTTTAGTTGATGTCAAAAATTCCTTGAAAAAATTCATATTGTTGGAATATATGAAGAGCGGAAACATGCTAAACATAAACCATTCAATAGTTATGGTAAGATATTGAAGTCTTGTGATAATTCTATTTACTTTTTTCTATATGACTAGATTAAATAGTTTGTAAATTATTTATAATAGTAACTTGTTGTGTGAGTCATGCTACATGGGAGTGACATTGAGCTAACTCCATTGAGTTATTTTTATCAATTTAAAAATAGGGGCTGCATGATTTTAGATTTTACAAAGATTACACGATTATGTGTCAAGCATTTTTTTAAATCAATGCTTATATATGCAATTTCAACGACTACCATAACTCTCACATACTTCTTTAAAGGGTGCTAGCTCACTGGAAGAGCGCCTGCGTTATAAGCAGGAGATTGGTTGTTCAATTCCAATGTGCCCTAATATGAATTAATCAATGATATTGTAGTTTATTTTTAATTAAATACTTTTAATATTGGTTTATTTCAATGGTGAGATATTTTTCTAGATTGATTATTTTATATTGTCTCTAAAGAGACAAAAGTGACGTTTTATTATCTTTGAGTGTAATTTTTTATTGTCTCTAGAGAGACAAAAGTTAGGATCAAAGACATTGTCTCTTTAAGGACAATATGTCTTTAATCTCAACTATTTTCTCTAGAGAGACAAAAATGAAATTGTCTCTCGAGAGACAAAAATTATTTTGTTATATATTGTCATATTAGAGACAATATTTTAAGACAATTTAATTTGAGACACCTGCTTAAAGGCAATATTTAAGAGAATACACAAGTTTTATTTTGTCTCAGTTAAGACAATTTTCCCAAAAATTGTCTTAAATATTGTCTTATAACCCCCCTTTGTGTTGTAGTGCATGACAACCTTAATTAATGTAGTAATATTGTTGGAATTGGTATGTTATACTTTTTTTAATCAATCAAATTTTTATAGTGATCATAAATTAAGTGGGTGTTATAAATTTAAGTGTTATATTAGTGTTGTATATAATATATGTGTATGTGTATGATATGTGGAGTAAATATTTATAATTTAAGTAATATTTTAGTGTTTAGTAAATATTTATAATTTAAGTAAATATGTTTATTTTTCTTTTAAATAAAGAGATTTATATTTTTATTATGGTTAAGAAATTATTTAACAATTTATCATTATATGATGTGTGGGTAGAGTTTTTGAATCTTCCAATGAAGTTGTGGCCATTATTGGAATGCTTTTGAGCTTCATTAAGAAGTCTCATATGCCATGAACCACTGAGGTACTTTAAGCTTAGTTTCTCATGTCTTGTTCATCTTAAGGTCAATTTTTTGAAATGTAATTAGTCATCATTGTCACCTTAGTGGCCTCTCTCTTATTATTTAGTGGTTGAATACTATCCCCACAAGGGAGGCTTCCTTGCAAGACTTAAACATTAGATGACAAGGATTCCAAGAAAAATGGCTCTCTAAAGAGCTTGTAGCTAAATCACGCTAATGATATTCAATAAATAATGGACTAAGGGTGAGGAAAGGTCTCATGATTAAAGAGAAAGGTACTAGCTAAACCTTGAAAGGTTGAGATAAGAGTTGCAGAAGTACAAGCACACTTTCTTGAGACCTTTATGATTATAACAAAGATGATATATGCTAGGGGTTTTATAATATCCATATTTAGGGCATGTTATGACTTATAATGTCTTGAGAAATAACCTGTAATTGATAAGATTAACAAAAGGAAAAAGGTTATCAAAGATGAAAGTAAGGGTTAGGTAAATAATAATGTTTTGATGGATAGACACCATCCCTAATTTTAGGGCGAAAACATGTAGTTAATGCTATATCTTACCTTTTTATATTTATTAAAAGCAATCCCTACCAATAGGGAAACAAAAAATAGACATAAATTTAATATAAAATACATATTTTAAGTTAACTCTAACACTATATACCAAGAATTAAGAGAAAAAAAGGAAAAATTTAGGATGATCACCACCTACTAAACTAGTGCATTTATCCTATTGGGTTATGGCATTGATGAGGGAAAGGTATATGATAGCAGGCCTTGGATGAAGAGGGTGGAAGACTAAATTTGTCCACTTAGAAACAGTAAAAACTTCTCTATATGGAAGATTTAAGAACAAAGGATGTATGAAGCGAGTTTCTATGATGGATTCTTGAAAGTCAATTTTCACATACCATAAAGAATCACAATTTCAAGAAAAAATATTGCACTTTCAATATGACACACATAGAAACACTAGTTTTAGATATATAGCATGAAAAATAGAAGAGAATGGCAATAAACTTATACAATTCCAACAAAAATCACTTCATCGATCCCAAAAAATTCTTTGCACGTAAAAATGTCACTCCTACGACAATTTTCTCCATAACAGCCAAGAGAAAAGAATACAAGAGCTAGTACACACTACTTGTGAGAGAAGAAGCAATGTGAATGTGATGATGAGTTAATGAAAGTGATATCCATCTATTTATATGAGGGTGATCAAGTAAATTTTCATTAATTTACAACAAGAGGACCCCTAGAAAGTTTTTTGGAAGCATTCAACTAGGTCAAAGATCAAAGATGACCTTAAGATAACTTTAAAACATAAGAAACATATCAAAATATTCCACATGTGAGGAATAAATTCTATCCAACATGATGTCATCTTCCTAGAGGGGGAAATATCCCTCAAGTAATTGAAATAGTGGGTCCATGAGTGTTCCTCATTCCAATTTACATCAGCAAAGGGCACAAAATACATCTCCAAGTAATATGTTTCCCATCATAACATCACCATCAAGGAGGCTCACGTCACCCTCGTAGGGAATGTAGGAGTGATGTGACGACCCCTTAGGCAAGTGTTGACATCTAGGCATGGTGTAATATCCCTCCCAAGTCATCCCAGTGATCTCCACCAACATTTTGGATCTAGAATAAGGAAACATCCATCAAATAGGGTCAAGACCAAATTAGGAGTGTCCTGGGTCCATTTGGGCACATCAATAATCAAGCCAACACTTTGACTATTTGGATATGTGTTTCAACATTTAGAGGTGCAATAAGTGGCATGGAAACATGTGGAACTTGCTCAAATCCTAATACTCATCTTTAGAGGGGAAATGTTGGGGATGTAAGATCATATGTCCTCTCAAAACTAGGAAAAAAATCCTTTGAAGAGTGTTGGAGAGGATTGAAGCCATCCCTCAATGGATCTCTATTGTATGCGCAAATACTTTCTGACAAAAATATCTTAATATCAATTTGGTTCAACATCATTAGAGACAAATGTTAGATGTGGGGCTTGATTATCTTCTTGATTCAGAGGTCTTGTTTCAATCGTGTTTGGATCCCAATCCCCCGACGAGGGGGTGTGGGAAGGCTCCCCCCCACCCCCCCACTATTGCTGCCTAGAGGGTATGGGATGGGGCAACTACATGTTTGGAGCCTCCTCTTGGCAGGGGTTCAAGGGCAGCATCCCCGGAGCTAAAAATAGATGAAAATTTTCCTTGTAAAATTTTGTAATTTCATAGTCAATCCGGGTTGTTCATTAGGTAGATGATCTGATAGTAGAAGTAACATTTAATTTAGGGTTTTTTACCCTTGAAGGAAACCCCTAGGTTTATATGATGGCATATTATTGTAATTGTGTATGAATATTCTGAGCGAGAAAGAGAGAGGATACTGTGTGAGAGCGAAGAGGAAATTACAACAGATTTATTGTAGGTTGTATCTCTTCATTTTGATGGATAATATAGAAGGAAGGAATGGATGTTTCTCCGTGGACGTAGCCCAAATTGGGTGAACCATGTGTATTTATGTCTCTGTTGTTTTATGCGTTTTTGTATTTGTGCTTATGCAATATTTTGTGTATTTCATTGCCCTGCTAATTAATTTCTAACAACAAAAAACATTAAATTATCATAATAGAGAATATCCAATGCTAGGGTCATATAAATAATTCACACAAACCTTGCTCTCAAATTTCTTTCTATCTCATAATTTATAAACAAGTTATATTACTTATGTTATGGATGATTAGGCTTATAACCCTATGAGGTTCTTACATCCCCCTAGGAAAGAGAGATGTTGTATATATACCCATGAATTTATAGGGCATGTGTTAGGTTGGTAATGGAGTGGAAAGACTTCATGGAAGATGCCACAACAATGAGACTAGCTAAAGGAGGTCCAACATCTTGAGTAAAGTCATGATCTAGAATATTTCCAATTTCTTCCTTATGGATCCTGATGTTGATTTAATTACCACTTCCATGACCATATATCTAGGACTCCTGCCATAATTTTCCATTCCTATTGATATGTGCTTACACATTTGATGAATTTCTTTAAATGATAATTAGGAAACATCCCCTTTACTCATTAGATTAAGGAGATCAATCCACTCATAACTGATTTCTCTATGTAAAAGGGTTTTATTCGTATTAAATCCACGTTTATGTAATTTTTCCCTTTAACATTTTACACAAACACTTCTATAATGTCCTCAAGGTTCTCATCTTCCTTTTGTTTCATTTCAAAATTTTCCTCTTTAAGATCATGTTGTATGCAACAATATTTATATCTTTCTAAAAAGAGTGTTCTCATATCATCCCACGATCACAGAGTTAGTGCCTAATCCCATGAACCATTTAAGAGCTCCATCTTAGAATGTAGCCAGAAAAAATTTTAAATTTTGAGCATCTAGTAAGCAATCATAAGATCTGGACAGTACTTCAAATTCAAAAGGAAAGGTTTCTAGGTATTATGATCTCGTGCCATGGAAGTTTGGAAGTACAAATGGAGATATGTTATTCATGTTAACATTTATATCAATATATTGAATGAGAAATCCAAAAGGATCTCCTTCATTTTCATCATCTCCATCCATTTCTTCCACCTTCTTTGCCACCACTTCTACTTCTAGGAGGCGACCTTATTCTACCTGCAAAAGAGAATGATAATGTGGTTCTTACTTAGCCACATGACCTTGTGGGGGTTTTTGGTATTGAATTTCTTGTTTTATCTTAAACTCTTTGAGGCTTAATTTTTTTTTTTGAATGAGAATTACTACTGTAATGTAGTTTTCTGTTTTTGAAATGAAAAATTCCCAATGCATATTTTTTTTCTTTGTCGAAAATAAAAGAATCGAATTAAATAAGGAAGAAAACAATGCATACTTTGACACCTCCCAGGAAATGATGCCAAAAAGTGATGGCCCTTAGTATTGCAGCAAGAATGCTGCAACTCCCAAGGGTCTCAACTTTAATTGTCAACCCAGGGTTGATACAAAATTAAGAAGGTTCAGAATTATGTGTTCAACATGTAATGTGTTCTTTCATTGATCTTATGCAAGTGAAAGAAACTAAAGAGGAGCTAAGTTACACATAGACCATTATGTTGTCTATGCTACAGGAAATTCTCAAACTTGCAGGAAAGAAAGGAAAACAAGAAAATATATTACATTTGTGGGAAAAGGAGGAAAAATAATTCAATCAAGTTGAAAAAAAAGTAGATTTACTCTATTGTGCATTGGAAACAAACTTGCCGTTGCAAGAAAGCATTGAAACATCAAACCCTAATTTTACAAAAAATGGCACTTTTGCTACAACATCTAGGCCAAAGATTCTATGAGGTCTTTGGGCTTCCAAATTCAACCCTTAGGGTATGGGTGATGTTGTAATATGTCAAGGAATACTAACCATGCTTTGGATGCAAATATAGATGAGATTTGGATGCAAATTGTGGGTTGCTATAAGAGTCCCTATTTTGTTGTAGGGGATAGTCACGTGAGAATAAAAATGCATTTTAGATGCAATCAAAAGTAAGAAAAATATGAAGGAAGTCTAAAGGATTGTCAAGGGGTCTTTCCCAAGTCCTTATAATTGTGACATATGCATTTGTTTTCCAATAGAACCTGTAGCTCTGAAAAATAGGAATTTATACAATGATAGAATATAGAAATGCATGAAAAACAAGTAAAGGACACAAATATTAAATAAAATGATGAATGTAAAGGAATTTTAACTACATCAAAGAAATATTTATAAAATTACTATAATCAGATACATAAATATACTTGTAAATAAACAAACTAATTCACCTGCAAAAAACAATATTCAGAATTGATATTACAAAAATGACTAGTTGAACTATGCATGGAAAACAAATGTAGAAAGTGGGGTCTTGAGCACATCGGGTGGGAACTAACACAAGGAGGCTTAGATCCCTTGTTGGGCATAGGATCCCCCAAGGCAAGTTTTGGGGTTTAAAGCCCAGGTTTTGACTAATTCCGATGTAAAGACTCCATGATTTGTGGTCGCAGAGCGCGAAGTTGTAATTGTCATAGGGTTGTCTACCCTTACTTTTGTAATGTAATGTCGGCTTGAGAGTTCTACCCATGGTCCGCGAACCATGGGATTGTATAAATAGGGTGAGGCACTAAGTGTAAAGAGAAGATCTAAGAAATCTAAATAATCGATGAGAATGAAGAATAAGCTAGTCTAAGTGGAGGTGTAAAGTCGTGTCTTTGGGTAGTAGAGTAGGAGAAGGTTCTACAACTGACTGCACAGAGGCCTAGTAGTCCGCAACTAAGTGCGTGGACCCTTGCAGCTGAGTGCATAGGGTGGGTTGAGTCTGTAACCAATTGAAGTAATAATAAAGAGAATTTTCTTATCATTTTGTGTGTCTTTTTCCTGCTTTATGCATTGAAGTATATTGGGTATGAATTGCAAGTTTACTGTTTATTTGTTGTGCGAACTTATATGAATGTGTTGAATAAGCGAATATAAGATACGCATATGTTTACATGAAGTTAACTAACATTTATAAGAAGACAAGTAAGATCCATAGTGTAACTTAGGAAAAGAGCGTAGATCACTACCTTAGTAGCGTGGAAGCACCTCAACCCTTGGTTAGGGCTGTGTAAAGGCAATTATAATAGATTGTGAAGCAATCACATGTCAGGAAAGTGCACAAAGTGACCTACATGAAGATATTCACAGTTGGACTAAATTGACCCCTCAAACATCTCAAGGGTGTGGAAACTTGGTTCTAGCATCCTCCCATACTGCTTCGGGTGAGACCTCAGTCGTCTCTTCGTGGGTTGTTGCCGAAAGGGCTAGTAGTACAGGAATTTGTTTAGCTAAATAACTCCAAATTTGGGTCAGGCCCCCTCAAGCCAACAGATGGTTCCATTTTCAGGACCAGAATATGAATAGATATGTTTGATGTTGTATCACTGGAATCCAACTAAGAAGGAAATTGAAGGTTGGTTGGACAAGAGAATTCATGAGTCCGCGACGTAGGGGAAAAGGAATCTGCGACTATCAAGGAAAGAGTTGTTACACTGAAATTTGTCACCATGACTATCTGCAGTTAATATGGCTCCATCAACAGTCATATTATCCTTCTTGGCAAGCCTTATACCTCTTCTCTCCATGTCAAACTTCAAGAAAGAGAGAAAGTCATTAAAAAACATGTTTATCTCTGGGTACGCAGGTTCTCTCTACCTTGCCTGCGTGTACGCATCCCAAGTTCACAGTACCTGCGTCCCTGCACGCTCTGTATGTAAAAGGGTGGGTGCGTACTCCTGTAAAGGTCAAAAGGCGCGAGTTTCATCTTAAAAAAGTTACTTGTGGTCATTTCTAGAGCATTCTAGAAGATTGTTTGACATGTATTGAGCGCCTCCAGATGGTTCATGCATCCCTACGAAAGAGGAACTTATCCCATCAAGAGAGGAGCTACCCCATCCAAAAGATGGAGTATCCCATTGATGTTGGACCTGATTAACTTCCTCTAGAACACTATAAATACAGGCATTGGGCCAGAGGAGGGGAGGTTGAAAGCTGAACATTCCAAAGGGGAGATGCTGCTGGAATTAGGACTTCCTTGTAGAAGCTTGTGAGGAGAGATTCCCATCCTTTCTTGTTTCATTTGGAAGTGGGTGAGCTTATCAAAGTAAAGGAAAACTCTTGCTGGACCCTGGGAGGAACTTGCACAACACCAAGGCTCAGGTTGTAATGGTTTCTTTTGTTTTCTATTAATACAAATAAGTCCATTCTTCTCAACAATTTGTTATTAATGAGTTGTTTCATATACTCCTTGGTCTGTATGTTGAATATGTTTATTTTATGAGATATTCAGGTGCTATTTAATCGTTTGATTGTTAGTGAATGCAGGTTTCGAAGTGAAGGAGGAGCTCATCCGGATCGACAAGGCTGGACTACTACAACAGCGTTGGACTACAGGTAGG
>APFE030950763.1:0-20617 GCA_000404065.3 Pinus taeda | reverse complement strand
CAGATTGAGGATGATAAGATGAGCTATGAGCTAACTGAGTACCAAGACAAGAAAATAATTATGTCCAAAAATTTCCAATGAAAATGGGATCTCTGTCACTTACAATAATCTTTGGATTTCCATGTAGCTTTTCAATTATTTCCATAAATGTAGTAGAAACTATACTGGCTTTAAATGGATGTGATAATGCACAAAAGTGTGCATACTTGGTAAGTCTATCAACTACCACCATGATGACACTCTTTCCTTCAAACTTGAGTAAGCCTGTGATAAAACACATTGAAACCTCCTCCCAATGTTGGCTTGGAATGGATAAAGGTTGTAATAGACCCCGGGTCTTAATTGTTTCAACTTTATTTTGTTGGCAAACCAAACATTTCACCATAAACTTTTGAATATCCAATTTAAGGCCATCCCAAAAAAATTCCTTCTTAACCCTATGGTAAGTTTTTAAAAATCCTAAGTGCCCTCCTAAGGGAGAGTTGTGTAATTCGATAAGAATCTTTTGTTTGATTTGGCAATTCTTACATAGGTATAAGTGATCTTTGTACCATAATAAATCATTTTTCTAGCTAAATGTATCAGATGTACAGGGATCTTGTTGTAACTTTTGAATGAGTGCCCACACTTCTTTGTCATTCTTCCATTCATCCCTTGCTTCATTTATCCAATTTTGTTGGATAATAGAAATGGTGCAAAGCAATGCTTCCACATCCTCATCCTTTATTGAGAGTGAATCTGCCACATCATTTTACTTCCCTTTTTTGTAGATGATTTCAAAGTCATAACCCAACATTTTTGTGACCCAATTTTGTTTCTCTTTTGAAGATAATATTTGTTCTAAAAAGTATCTAAGACTATCAAGATCCGTTTTTACCTTGAAGTGTCTTCCCATTAGGTAGGGTCATCATTTCTTAAGTGCATGTATTATTGACAACATTTCCTTCTCATAAATAACTTTGTGTAAATACTTTCCTTTGATTGGACAACTTTCAAAAGCAGTGGGTCTTTATTCTTGCATTAAAACAACACCAATTCCATTTCCTTAGGCATCACATTCCACAATAAAGGTTTTTGTGAAGTCTGGCGTAGCTAAGACCGGTGCTTGCACATTGCCTCTTTGAGATGTTCAAAGGCCATCGTTGCTTTTGGAGTCCATGAAAATGCATCTTTCTCCAATAATGTTCTTAGACGTGCTGCTATTCACCCATAATTCTTAACAAACTTGGGATAATACCCTGTCAACACAAGAAATCCTCATAGCGGCTTTATGGATGTGGGGATTTTCCATTCCTTAATGGTTTTAATTATGCTAGGGTCTACCTTCACACCTTCATGAGATACAATATGACCTAGATATTCCACATCTTGTACTCCAAAGAAACATTTGGCACTTTTTTCATATAATTGTTTTTCCTCCAGTAGTTTGAGCACTCTGTCAACATGTTGAACATGATCCTTCCAAGACTTGTTGTAGATTAGCATATCATCAAAAATTACTAACACAAATTTTCTAAGGAAGGGTTTGAAAATGGAATTCATTAAACCTTGAAATGTATAAGGTGCATTGGTAAGGCCAAAAGGCATGACCAAAAATTCATAATGACCCTCATGAGTTCTAAATGTTATTTTTGGAATGTCTTCAGTCTTCATTCTGATTTGATGATATCTTGAACGAAGATCCAACTTGGTGAAGTAAATTGATCCATTGGACAGGAATGGGAAATTTATATTTAATAGTGAGCTTGTTGAGCTCCCTATAATATGGACACATGCGCCATGAACCATCCTTCTTATGCATCAATACTACTGGAGTAGAGAAAGAACTTTGACTAGGTTGAATTATACCAGCCTCTAGCATAAGGCCTGATGTTTGGATGAACACTTCTTGGAATCAAATGAATAGCATGATCATGGTCATGAATAGGTGGGAGGCCTTTGGGAGTCTCAAATACCTTGGAATGTTTGTCCAAGACTTTTTGGAGATCTAGAGAAATAGATGATTTCAATGTGGGAATCTCTAGCAAACATAATTGTGTAATTATGCCTCGTTGTTCTTTCTTTAGAATCTTTGTCATTCTGTTAGAGATGATTATCTTTCTCGGTTTCCCTATGATACCCCTTAATTCAAATTCCTTTCCTTTTGAAGAAAATTTCATGAAAAGTTCTTGAAAATTAAAAGCTATTGTACCCAAGGTTTGTAGCCATTGGACTCCTAATACAACATCAACACTACCCATTAGAATGGAAAGCATTAGGCTATTCAATACATATTCTCCCATAGATAGCTGATATTATGGCATGTTCCAAAGAAATTTATGGTTCCTCCACTTACAACCATCACTTGACACTCTGGTGCTAGATATAGGAAGATATTCAATTCCTTGGCTATCTTACAATGAATAAATTTATGGGTACTTGCCAAATCAATCAACACTATTACCTTTTTCTTCTTGATATGTCCTTCTATATTAATAGTTTGAGGTGGTAATTATGGCCAATGAATTACAAGATATGGTTGGATTCATTTCTTCTTTCTCTAGGGTTTGTTCCTGGTGTATATCCTCTTCTTTTGAAGTTTTTTGTTCCTTTCCATCCTCCTCTTCACAATATATATAAAATAATTTCTTCTCATCACACTTATGACCTTTAGTGTATTTGTTATCACAACTGTAACAAAAACCATTTTCTCTTTTTTCTTCCAATTATTGTGGTGTCAACCTTGTAGGTTGTGGAAGGCTAGGGGCAACAACAATTCCATCTTTATAATTGTGAGTGGTAGGCTTCCTTATTGCCATAATTTTGCTTTCCATTTTTCTTGCCAACCTGAATGCCTTCTCCAATGAATCAAGTTCCCAAAGGAAAACCTCATGTTGAATGTTATCCTTCAAAGTTCTTATGAACACCTCAATCCTATGCTCCTCTGGAATATCTTTACCCTTATATTCAATTTTTGGAAGTCCTCAATGTGATCCATCATTGAACCTTTTTGTTTGAGATTTATCAATTGGCTAAAAAAAGTGTTTCTTTTTGTATCCTCATAATGTGCTATCATTTCTTCCCTAAAAATTTCCCAAGTGACAATTTGTTTACGAGAGCAAAGCCATCAATACCATAGAAACTGATTTGGTTCCAAATATAAAGTTACAATGCATACATTTTGTGTGTTTTTCACATTATGGAGATTGAAATATTTCTCCATCTGTAGTATCCATGTTACGATATCCTTTCAATCAAACTTCCTCATATTGATCTTTGGAAAATGGTGGGTCATCAATCCACTGTTAGAGTCTATGAAATCATGATTAAATTTTATTTTGTTCTCCTTGTGAGTTTCCTTTACTACCCTTTCACCATTAGTAAGCATTTCTTGTAGCAAATTTGTCAAATATGTCTTCAAATCTTCCATGTTGCCTTTAAGTTTTTCTTCTATACCATCCATCTTAGCTTCTATGCCTGTCTTCAAATATTCCTTGTTGCCTTTAAGTTTTTCTTCTATATCATCCATCTTATCTTCCATGCCTTTCTTTAAACCATCCATCTTAGCTTCCACGCCATCCATCTTAGCTTCAACGTCTTTCTTTCAACTATCCATCTTACCTTCTATTACTTTTTGTGAGAGTGAATTTTGCTGCACTTGGTCTTGTAATTTTGATATATCATGTTGCATTTCTTCCTCTTATTCGTGATTCATGTTAGAGATTTCAGGCTTCTTACTAGGTTTTTCCATTTTATTTCTTCTGGGCATCAATTAATGATAATAATGCTTCACTATGCCATTTGAATTCCTTCAAACTAATTTTTCAAACCAAACTTATGCAAAATTTCAAAACAACTACACACCTTTTTTCACATTGTAGCAGCTCGATATTGAATCTGTTGTATCTCAATAATTTAAAATCTCCAACATATGAAATGGCATCTTGTGGTAGCCCTCTGAGTCCTCTTTCCAACCCCACAAGTTTGATCAAGATTGGATTCTCCAAGTAAGAGTTACGCCAAATCTCCCACGATGACCTGATTATAGACTGGTTTAGTAGCGTGAACTTATACAAAGTGCCACGTGTCATTGTTTCAACCCTAGGACCTAAAACTAATAAACATAAATCTACAGACCTTCATCTTTCTATAACTTTATATGAATTTAAATCTGATGCTTAAAGAGAAATTTATGACTATTTTCCTCAAGTCTCAAATTTGAGATATAATTCGGCAATTCGGGAGGCTGCAAAAACCCTAACTTCCTTGGATCTTATCTTCGAAAATATAGCAAGAAAAGATCTAAAATTTGGACCTGAGGTTCATCGAGCTTTCGGCTCAAATGAGTTTAATTTCCCTTTTCCAAAACATCGTAGAAAAAAATTATAGCGAAAATGCCACAATGACCTGTTTAGAGAAGCAAAACCCTAGAATCCAAAGCTCTAATACCAAATGTTATGTAACCAACTCACAAAATAGAATAAAAGATAGATCAACGACTTCAAAATCAGCCTCTTCAAGGGTGAAACCTCCTATACATTACACAAATGAATAATTCTTGGATGATACAAATGATAAAACCTCCTTTCTATATATAGGAGTCTAACAGGTCACAAGATAATTGAAGTCGACATAACAATAATAATATAAGGGCACATAAATAACAATAGCGGGCTTTTATGGGGCACAATAATAACAATATGGGAACAATATGGGCACAACAATAACAATAAGGGCTACAATGACAATAGTAATGGGGGAATCACTAGTATTATAGGGACCTAACATTTATTCACTATCTCTGTCTGACCATGAGTTTGTGGATGAAATGTTGTGCTCTTCTTTAACTTAGTATCCATGGTTTCCCATAAACTTAAGCAAAACTTCTCGATAAATCAAGAATCTCGATAAAAAACAATAGAAGTGGGTAACTCAAAATGAACCCAAACATTTTGAAAAAACATCTATGCAATTTGTTTATATGTGAGATGTTTCTTACATGACATCAACACACACATTTTTCTTAAACAATCAACCACAACATATAAATAATCATGACATTTTATATACATTGGTAATCCTTCTACAAAATCTATAGTAACACTTTCCTAAAGACAAGAAGTAATAGGAAGTGGAGTATACAGACCCAACTTCTTGTTACTTGGGTTACTAGTAGTGCACATAGAATATCCTCTTACATATCTTGACATAGTTTCATTCATATGAGGCCAATAACAATACCTATGTAGTTGAGAATTTTTTTTGAGTACACCAAAGTGACCACGAATAAGAGATGTATGGGCTTCCCTTATGACATTAACTCTTTCACCCTCTGGATTACACAACTTTCCAAGATGATACAATGACTTGTTATGAACATAATAATCCAAATCTTCAACATCATTTCCTTGACTCAAAGTTTCATACACATATTTAAAATATTCATCTTGAGCATATTGTTCAATATAACTTTCATGCATGATTGAGTTATGGTTACGAATGACAGATGCATTAACAATAGGTCTTGATAACATAACTACAACTTTGTTGTAAATACCTTTCTCATACCTGACGACCAAATGAAATTGCTGAAGAAATCCCATCCATATGAAATGTATAGCTTTTTGTATCTTAGCTTGTGATTAAAGATATTGCAAACATTTATGGTTATTATGAATGATTTTTTGTTTACCCATCAAACAATGCTTCCATTTCTTCACACTTTTTATAAAAGCATACAACTCTTTATCATAAGTTGGATAGTTAAAGATTGCATTATTAAAGGTCTCAGAATGATAACATATTGGCTTACCATGTTGCATCAATACTTCTCCCATACAATATTCACTTACATTGGTTTGAATTTCAAATGACTGCTTGAGATCTAGAAGTGTTAAAACTAGTGGTGTATTGATTTTATCTTTCAAATTGTCGAAGGATTTTTGTTGCTTGCATCCCCACTAAAAGACCTTCTTCACACTTGTTAAAGCATGTAATGTTGCTTCAATAGATGAGAAGTTAGCAACAAAATTTCTCCAATATTGGGAGGCCCCGAAAAAGCTCCTAACTTCCATCACATTATTGGGTTTAGGCCAATTTAAAATGACTTCGACTTTGGAGGGATCTATTCTCAATTCACCACCTCCTCCAATATGACTTAAGTAAACTAAAGGGGTTTTTCCAAATTCACATTTAGACATATTCAAATACAATTTTTCCTTTTTCAAGACATATAGAACTTTCTTTATATGCTTGACATGCTCTTCATGCGTCTTATTAAAAATTAGAATATCATCTAATCAGACTATAACAATATCATCAAGGAATGGTCACAATAAATCATTTATAACTCTCATGAATGTGGCGGGTTCATTACAAAGCCCAAAAGGCATTACTAGCCGTTCAAACAAGCCATGTTTTGTCTTGAATGCAGTCTTCCAAATATCACCTTCAACAATCCTTATCTAGTGATAACCACTTCTCAATTCTAACTCAGTGAATTAAACAACATCCTTCAATTGATCAAGCAAATCATCAATATGAGGAAGAGGATAACGATTCTTTACCATAATCTTGCTCAAAACTCGGAAATCCACACACATGTGCCATGTACCATATTTTTTTGGAACCAAAACAATAGGAAATCCACAAGCAGATGTACTAGGTCTGATGGCCCCTTTATCAAGCAACTCTCGAATTTGTCTTTTGATTTTTGCATTCTTCAAGACTAACATTTTGTACATGCCAATTATTTGGAAGTGGTGCATCATGCTACAATTGAATCTCATATTTGATTCCTCTTTATGGAGGTAACCCTTCAAGTTCCTGAAACATCTTGTCATAAGTATTAACAACTTCAACAAATTAATGCTTGAGTTTAGAATCACATTCTGAGAAAGCTTTAGATTCAACAATACCTTTAGATTTTATCATCAACAATACAAAATGCTTACTAGAATTCACAAACATTTTCATTTGTCTTTCACTAACAAGAGATAAGTTCATCTTGTTGCAGTGTGTTATAACAATATACTCCATTCCATCTTTGAAAAGATTATACTTGTTCTCGTGATGATAAAATATGGCTTTTCAGTCATATAGATATGGAATCCCTAAAACAGTTCCACAAATGTTAAAAGGTACAACATCAAGCTCTACCTCATCTATAAGTTTGCAGTGATATCAAATTTTAACTTACATCTTCTTGTCACTTGCAATTTTGCATCATCACATACTGTGGTGAAGTAAAATTATAAGTGCGGACACAAACAAATTCCTCTAGCCCGATAATGGTTCAAGCCACAACTAATACATTCTATGGAAGATTTCCTTAGGTTAGAACCAATTAAGAGGGCCTACCTCTTAGTACACTTATCTTGTTTGATGATGTCCTTGCTTGCTCGCTCCAGCTATCTCTCACTTCCTTCTTCAAACACCTGAAACAAATAAACAACAAAAAAAAAACTATGATAATAGACAAATTGTAATTCAATTTACTTAACAATTAAAAAAAACATTAAGCCATGAATATGTAATATGAAAAATCATGTACGAAATCAATCGATAGTTGCATATATATTGAATCAAGAAGCGTTAACAACCATTGTCTTGACGTTGTGGTTCTCCTCTAACAAGACCAGGTTCCCACACACTTCTGCTAGCATTCCATGATGGCATTAATCAACAATAGTTTTAAGGCTCTTTCCCTTTAGGATTCACTCCAAACCAAAATCACACTTCTCCCTCACACAACTACATAGCTACAACTATGAATAGCTTGTTATTTACTCTGAACCAAAATAGCACTAGCTCACCAACATTAACACTAGCTTGTGCTTAGGAAGAAGAGAGGTTTATATAAGATGAATGGATGGGACATGGATCATTTTCTCATGGGAGAAGGTCTTATCCCTTGAGGTAGTTCCATCATTATAGGGGAAAGGAGCCAAAACTTACATCCTTGACCCCATCCAGCTAAACCATTTACCAGACTTCCGTTACAAATATTATAGAGATGGAAGCTTCGACTCTTAGTTTAAAAAACTTTCCATAATAGGACCGATGTGACTGGAACACAGCTCAGTCGCTCCGGTCGATGCTAGGGACAATGCTAATCTCTGCACATCAGCGTGTGGAAGATAAGGGCCATTAGTGTCGGTCTTGTAAAATGGGCAAAACAAAAGTTTAAGGGGAAATGGTGCAAAAGAGAATTCATCTGTTCATGAAGAGGGACACAATTGGGGTTTCTTCATGAAGGGAAAACATGTAGGGTTCACTGTAGAGATCCTCCAAGATCAAGGAATGGGGAGTATAGGGACAATGACAAAATTATGTATCGCAGATGCCCCCTAAAGTGTGAAGGATGAACTAGAGTGAGGGATGAAATGCTTCATGAATCAGTGTGGGGAACCTGGTCTGTCATTGGAAAACCTGCAAGCAAGTACAAATACATATACATAACTGAGAAATCTATCAAATGATACATGTATCAAGGCATGGACGCAACCATCTAGAGAATGATCATGTAACTGGATCTAGGCATGGGCACAACCATCTGTTAAAGAGGATCATAATGAAACCAAGGTATGGTCATAGCCATCCAATAATGAGAAGGATCACATATGATACCTCATGGTATGGTCGCAACCATCCATATGAAGGAGACATGCATATCAACATAACCATGTCACATAATTTCGCAACCTGGAATTTTGTGATCTGAGTCCAGGGTCTTGTGCTCCAACACGACCCGATCAAAGCACAGATTCTAACATGTGAATAGATGTGTTGACATTGAACATACTAGAAAGTTGCTTGATTATCAGTCAATGACGAAAACTATTAGCAAATGTGAGAGAAACCACCAATAATGACAATGGTCCTCAAGGTACTATCAGCACAATCCACAGAATGTGAATAGAGGAACTGAAGTCGAACACCCATGAAATCACCTGATCGAAAGCCAAAGATGTGAACTTGTCATCGAGTGCGAAGAACTTGCCATTAGGGCATGCAAGCTCTAAGGTATTGGAAGGGAGTCTCTCAGTCAACTTCCCGGATAATGATCTGAAGTTGACGGGAAACGACCATGTCGAAGGAGGGCCATAATGTTTCCCACATCATCGACACAAGATGAAAGGATGCAAAATGATTTTGGGCGATACAGAGAATCATATGTAAGTGTAACTGCAGAAGGACAACTCTTGAACATATCAGCAACACAACTGGAAGTTTGGTAGCTTTTGGATCCATAAGATCGGTGGTCATGATGACGTGGTAGAGATAAAATGGAAAGAAAAAATGAACAACCCAACCCAAAAAAGGTCAACGATTCAAAGGAGGGTATTCCAACCTTACACGAAGTGTAAAGTGTCATGTTCAAGAGTGAGATGCTGACACAACTAGTTAGATTTCCAAATTTTCCCCCACCATTTATGGTAGGTACCCCAATTATTTTTTAAATCGCAAGCTTGAAGGGGATAGCATATGCTTGCACTGTAAGTTCATCTTTCAGATGAATCCGACCTAGTAAGTTTAACGAGCCCCACGAAGGAGAAGCTCATGTTTGTCATGATGACGAATTCGATGTCATTTAATATTTTAACGAGTCTGAAAAAGGTGTAACTCAGTCTCTTTTTCATGTTTAGAGAGTTTGAAAAAGACACGTAAAAGAAAACTCCACATGGTCCCTTTTTGTACATTTGTGTCTCTTGAGCCTAAAAAGGTAGAAAGTGATACTTGAGAGAACCACTTGACCATTTCAATCAAGGAGTACCTTTTTCGTAAATAGTGCCTCCCATCCCGAGAAAGGGGTAAACTTATACTAGGCGCACGACATTTCACATCTGTTAACGAGTTCGAAATGACAAGGGATCGACCATATTTTCACTTTTAAAGGGTTGGAAAAGAGATTGAAGGCGAACCCCCCATTTTATTCTCTTTTACGAGTCAAAAGGGAAAAAGCACTTGGAAATATTTTCATATGAGTTTAATGAGTTCAGAAAAGAGCTGAAACATGACTCGTCATAATCATCGAACATCCATCAATTGTCGTTGTGCAAAAAGGTAAAGTGTATTATCTAGTTCTTGAGGAAAAATAGGTTAAAATATTTACAAAAACGTGATATTTTCATGAAAATTTGAATAAAAAAGGATAAAAGTAAATATATTTTTACCATTTACCATTTAACCTTGTTGTGAAAACGTTTTTACTCACTTTTTCCCTAATTGTTCCAAAGCAGATTGTGGGAGATCCAGGAGGTCAATTGTCCAGCCACTAGTTACAAGTAAGAGCCAAAGCCCTGAGCTCCATTTTCATGTCCTTTATTCATATTTTTAACTATTTTTTTGGTCTTTTGAGGGGGTTTTGCAAAAAAAAATTCGCCCTCGGTCGGTGCGACTTCCGAGGATGGAATCACATCAGTTGAGGGTGATTAACAAAGCTAGTCACGTTGTCAGTGCAACTGTTTTTAAAACATACATGTCGGCATCGTGAATAGGGAAAATCCTTATTTCCTCAAAAAATTATCATTAAAACTCAAAATTTATGGGTCAAGCATGATTGCTGACTCAAATTAATGGATTTTGTAGGAAAGAATCGTCGGAAATGGTGGGCGGGAAAGAACGAGAACATGAGGATGTGGACTCCCAGGCAATGAATGATCCAAATTGCCTGGAAGCTTTGAGGGCTTGTGGGCTCCTCAAATTATTTCGCACGCCAGTGACGCGGGCCCAACCCGAGTTTCTTCAGTACCTGATTAGTCTTTGGGACATTAATTGCGAAATATTTGCCATCGGTGACCAGGAGCTGGAGTTGGAAACTTCAGATATATACTCCATCAATGGACTGTCCTGAAGAGGGGAACTAATTAACTTGTACTATTCACGACCGATTGGGGCAAGCATATCTCCATTGCTTGCTAAACACTGCCCTGAGGCCCTAAAATCTAAGAGTGGGAAGATTGAGATTTCCAGTGTTCAGGATTTGACACAAAGAGTGCTTCTGTTGACCATCAACAGAGTGGCAGGGTTGCAGGCGAAACATGATACCAACAAGTTGAAGTTCCTATATGCTATCAACTATACAACACCTACGATCTTCAACTATGCAGAGGCCATGAAGACCAACATAAAGCGCCAGCTGTCCAAAGCTAAGGAGGGGAATATGAAGAAATTGTGCTTCGGATCTATGCTCATGACCGTTTTCTTAGAACGGGTGCCACTATTCCAGTATCAGCTGATTGAGGTAGATCCTCATATGCCACGTGATCCGTGAATGGCCCGCTGCAGTCATTTGATGCCCAAGATCACTAGGGGTCAACACATGTCGTAATGACCTCATTCTTTTCATGGCTATAATGGTAGAAGATCATCGTGGAGGATTGGCCATACAGTGGAACTGACTTCCATGGAGATTCAGATATGCCCTTACCAGATGGAGAGGATTTTGACGATGAAAGTAAAAAATCAACTTTTTAATTTTGGGATTTTTAATTGTTTTTGGTATATATGTTCTTATAAAATTTCACTCGTTAATGCAGATGTTGGCCCAGAGCGGCCTACTGGGATGTCCCCAATAGCCAGGCACATACCCGCCCAATTGATGTTATCGCTCCTTATCAGGAGGGGAGTGACAACGAGGAGGAGACCGTGAGGAACCTAGAGGGGTTGACTCGTGGTATCCCAGAGTATGCTTGGGTAGGATACATTCCTCGTCAGTACCAGTGACACACGGTGGGAGGCTTGGATCAGATCTGCCAATTGCTGACTCATGTTGCATGAACTGTATCATGCTACCACGGTCACCATGTTGATTAGTTCCTAGGTCCAACATTTGCATTTTTGAGGCCTATAAGCTGCCGATGTTATTTTGGAAACACATATTATTTTTTGGGGTTCTGATGTATCAAACATTATCACCATATATATATATATATATATATATATATATATATATATATATATATATATATATATATATATATATATATAATAATATATATATATATGTTGTATTCTTTTGTATGCTATGGTACAAAAGGTTTGTTTTTATCTTTTCACGTGTTTGGTAAATGTCTATCCAACACATAATTAGCTAATGCATCTTCCAATGTATTCATGCGTCTAGGAATATGATGATATGTAATGTAATCAAAATGTCTTTCCAATAGACGAATATGGAGATACATTCTCAATATTTGAGGCTTTATGATGGAATATTTCTCGTTGAGTTGAAGGAAGACAAGTTGTGAATCCAAGTTGACAACCAACTCTCTAATGTCAAGAGCATTGGCTTCTGACAACAGTTTGATGACGCACTGTATTTAGCAATGTTGTTAGTTATGTGACCTAGACAGATACCTTGAAGGTCAATCAACTCACCGTTAGGGTCATAAATAGCCCATGTCATGGATGATAGGTTTCGGGTACTATAATAAGCGCCATCAGCGAAACCAATGTGAGGTGTCGCAGACATCTGCAAAGCAAGAAAATCATAGTAAATAGGAAATTTGTTTGAAAAATAAGACACAAAACCACACTTCACAAAAATGAATGAAACACTAATGTACACAAGTAACCATGCAAGATGACCTAAGAATAGTACTTCTTGAGGTAAAGCCCATTTCAGGGCTTATCTAGAGGATTTCCTTCATAATCAATAAGCTCATAGGCTCCTTTTTGTGAAATGCATTTCACAATGTAGGGCCCATGCCACATGGGTTTGAACTTGCCTACTCCTAGCGTATCATTAGCTTGGTCGTATAGTAAGACCAAATCACCCTCAGAGAACGCGCGAGGGGAGACCGACTGATCAAAATGGGATTTGACCTATTTCTTTTGTGCTTCGATGACCAAGGCAGTGAGATGGAGAGTCTTGTCCAGTCATTCTAAATATAAGAGGCGTTCCTCTTGAGGTGACGTTTCGGGGAGGAGTTCAACAACTAACTTGAGTGAAGGAATCTCTTATTCGATTGACAATGTTGCTTCCAGACCATAGACTAGCTAGAATGGTGTGAAAGTAGTTGCGTCTTTGGTTGAATTTTGGTAGGCCGATAGAGGTGAAAAGAGCATGAGATGCCAATTTGACTTGTGCATCCCAATAGTACATTGAAGCATTGTGACTAGAACGTTGTTCACAACTTCAACTTGGCTGTTGGCCTGAGGGTAATATGGGGTCAAGCCATTGTGGTGTAAGCCCAATGTGGATGTCAGCTCAACCATCATGTAATCTCTAAAATGGGAGCCATGGTCTATGACAATGGCTTGAGGTACGCCAAACCTGGAAATAACATGGTTGAAAAGGAATTGAACTGCCATTTTACCATCTGCAGAGTATGTAGGCATCGCTTTGGCCCATTTGGTGAAATAATCCATAGCGACAATAATATAGCCATGCCCCCCGATCAAATGAGGGTTACATGTCATATAATCGATGCCCCATTTGGAAAAATGACCAATGGTAATGATGGGGCGTAGGTGAGCAGGTGGGGCACGCGTCTTGAGTTGGTGAATTTGGAATTCATGGCACTTGCGAACAACAAGAATGCAGACCTTGAAAACAGACGACCAAAAATAACTAGTGTGAAGGATTTTTTGAGCGGTAGTGTAACCAAACATATGACCACCACATGCCCTAGAGTGGCAATCATTGAGAACTCTTTTAGCTTCCTCGATCATAAGGCATCGACAAAGAACTGAATCGACACTGACACACTATAAAGTATTTCCAATAATACGGTAGGGTTGGGAGTGATGCCAAATCCTTCGACGATCATCCTTAGTCAATGAAAATCAGAACGTGGATGTTTGGAGATACACAATGATATCACCATATCATGGATCAAGGGTGCTAATCAGGAAGAGGGTCTCATCCTGAAGTTGTTCATCTGCGCTAGTAGGAAGATACTTAGAGGGAAGGGAACAAATCAATTCGACGAAAACGAGTGACTTATTAGATTTGGCAGTAGTAAATACAAAATTAAATTCTTGTATGATCACAATCCATTTAGAATATTTCCCCCCAGCGACTGATGAGTCAGGATATAGGTAATGTGATTGCATTCAGAAATCAATGTAGTCGTGCGCAGAAGGATGTAGTGTCGAAAGTGTTGAACAGCCTCGACGACATCCAATGCCAACTTCTCAACATGTGCATAATGTGTTTCAGTGTTGAGGAGATTACGACTAAGGAAGTAGATCACATGTTACTTGCCTTCGTCGTCATCTTGGACCAATACCATAGCAATGGTGCTAGGGGCTGCAGTTAAGTAAAGGAAGTAATCTCGATAATAATCCGGTGGTGAAACAGACAAGAATTCACGAGGATGACCTTGATATCATCAAAATAGTTTTGGGCCACCTCGTTCCATACAAAGGGCATTCCTTGTTTTAGCAACTGGGTAAATCCTATGGCTAGCCTGGTGTAATTGGGTATAAAACAATGGAGAAAGTTGGCCTTTCCTTACAGGCTCTGGAGTTGGTGCAGTGAAGATGGAGGGGGTAAATTTATAATGGCCTCGACTTTCAGCGGATCAAGGCAAATACCATCCTTGGAAACGATGAAGCTGAGGAGTCGTCCAGATTCTACGAAGAAAACACATTTATGCGAGTTTAACTTAATGTTATAGTGTCTATAGTGCAGAAACATTTGTCGAAGATGGTATGGGTGATCTTGGTGCTTACGAGAATGAGTGGGAAGGTCATCCAAGTAAGGTTGGACAATGTTGCGAATACATGAAACACATAGGGAATTGCCCACTGAAACGTAGCCCCAACATTTTTAAGGCCGAAAGGTAGCTTTTTGTATGCGAATGTACCCCACAGACAGATAAAAACCATCTTTTTCTGATCATCCAATGCAATGTTGATCTAGTTGTAACCAAAAAAACCGTCCATAAAGGAAAAGATCTCGCTCTTGGCACATTCATCAATGATTTGATCAATGAAGGGAGTGGGATAGTTATCTTTAGGACAAGCACGATTGATATCTCAATAATCAATGCAAACATGGATCGTGCCCTATTTTTTAGTCACCGGGACAATATTGGACACCAAGTCTATAAGAGGGATGGGATAGATGAACCTAGCTTTGAGAAGTTTTTCAACTTCACCCTTACTAGCGACAACCTTCCCTAGCGTGTACCGGGTGAAGCCGTTGGAAAACGGGATTCGCATGTGGATAAGTTGGTATTTAGTACACTATAATGCTAGGATCAATGCTAGGAATTCCTTCATAGGACCATGCAAACACATCACAAAATTCCTGAAATAGATGAGTATAAGTCTTGATCTCATCCGGAGAACAAGATACCCCAACATGAACGTGTTCAATGATACCAGGTTTGATAGAAATATCTATCAGTATTGTTGGGTAATATTACCCAAATTTCCTTCTGTTCATACTTCATGAGTCACGATCAGTGGCGGAAATAGAGAAGAGGACTGTCAGATTAGGCAGTAACTCCTCAACCAAAATTGATTCATATATTCATTCCTTCAGGTAGGTCTTCGTTATATACATGAGGGAGAGACTGTTCACTTCATCTCCCGATGATTGTTCATATTACTTATTTATTTATTTACATTATATTCACCCAATCCTGATGATTAGGTGTCAACATTCTCCCCCTTAATTTGGAGGGATGTTGGTGAGTCCAAGCATCATTCTGAATCGTTCAAGTTTTTCTCTTCCAAGCGCTTTGGTGAAGATGTCTGCAATTTGCTCATTAGTGGAACAATGACGGAGATGGATTGTTTTGGCCTCAACATGATGTCGAATTAGATGATATTTAATATTGATGTGCTTCGTTCAATCATGAAACTTTGGGTTCATGGAAAACTTTATTGCAGAGGTATTGTCAATCATGAGTGGAGTTGATTGTACTTGTTTTACCTCCAAATCTTCAAGAATTTTCTTGAGCCACACAATTTCTTTTGTTGCTTCATCTACTGCCACATATTCTACTTTTGTTGTGGAATCTGTTGGAACTGATTTTTTGCTTGATCTCCAGGAGATAGCTCCTGATCCAAGACTCATAGCATATCTTGAAGTAGATACCCCAGTTTCTTTGTCTCCATCGAAGTTTGAATCAGAGTATCCAATCAAGCTGAAGTCATCTACCTGTGTATACTTGATTCCAAATTCTTGAGTTCCCTTCAAGTACCTTAGAACTCTTTTTGCAGCAGACTAATGTCCCTCACAAGGCTTTTGCATAAAGCTAGAGAGGGTTCCAACAACAAATGAAATGTCTGGTCTGGTAGTAGTTAGGTAGTTGAGTGTTGGGTCCCTATAATACTAGTGATTACCCCATTACTATTGTATTTGTACCCCTTATTAATATTGTTGTGTCCCTATTGCCCCCATATTGTTATTACTATGCCCCATAGAATCCCTCTATTGTTATTTTTGGTGGCTTTATATTATTATTGTTAGGTCGGCTAGGTTATATTGTGACTCCTTAGACTCCATATATAGAAAGGAGATTTTTTCAATTGGAATCATCAAAATTGTTCATTTATGTAATGTAAAGGAGGTTGCCCCCTAAGAGGGAATTTTAAGGCGTTGATCTATCTTTTCTATCTTTTTCTTGAGATGGTTTCATAACATTTGGTATCAGAGCTTTGGATTCTAGGGTTTCGCTGCTCCAAACATGTCATCGTGGCATTTTCACTATAACATTTTTTCTGCGATGTTTTAGAAGCTAAAAAAAAAACCATTTGAGAAGACATCGCGTTGAACCTCAGGTCCAAATTTCAGAGTGTTTTGCGCTATATTTGCAGAGATATGATATGAGGAAGTTGGTCTTTTTGCAGACTCCTGAATTACATTCCAAACAGGTGACCTGGAAAACATCATCATACATTTTTCTCTGAGCATTAGATTGAAATTTTGTAAGAAGGTGCAGAAAGAGGACGGAATGTAGTTTCTTGTATATATTTTTCAGAACCAAAGGACGAAATAGTGACTCGTGGCACGTCGTACAAGTTCACTCTACTGAACTAGTCTATAATCAGGTCATTGTGGGAGATGTCACATAACTCTTCCTTGGAGAATCCAATTTGGATCCAACTGGTGGCATTGGAAAGAGGACACAGAGGGCTACCACAAGTTGTAATTTCAGAACTGGATGATCTGAAAGTATAGATATACATCAGAGGCAATATTGAGCTCCTACAAAGTGAAAAATAGGTGTGTATATTCTTTAAAATTTTTTCTTAAGATTGGTTTAAAAATTTATTTTGAAGGAATTCAAAAGGCTAGTAGAGCATTATTATCGGTAACTGATGCCCTGAGGAAAGAAAATGCAAACACCTAGTAAGGAACCTGAAAGCTCTAGCATGACTCATGAAGAAGAAGAAGAAATGCTATATGATATATCAAAATTACAAGAACAAGTGAAACAAGTGTCACTTGCACAAAAGCAACATAATCTAAGATGGATGGTTTAAGGAAATATGTAGAAGCTAAGATGGATGGTTTAAAGAAAGGTGTAGAAGCTAATATGGATTGTTTAAAGAAAGGCATAGAAGCTAAGATGAATGATGTGGAAGCTAATATGGATGATTTGAAGATAGATTTGAAGACAGACATGGAAGGATTGAAGATAAATATGAATAAGTTGCTACAAGAAAGGGTCACTAAGGGTGAAAGGGTAGTAAAGGAAACTCATGATGAGAACAAAAGAAATGTTAATCATGATTCCATAGACTCTAATGTTGGATCGAAGACCCACCATATTCCAAAAAATCGATATGAGGAAGTTTGATGGCAAGGATCCCGCAACATGGATATTACAGATGGAGCAATTTTTCGATCTCAATAATGTGCAAAACACACAAAAGGTATGTATGGAAATTTTATATTTGGAACCAAATCAGTTTGTATGGTATCAATGGCTTTGCTCTCGTAAACAATTTATCACTTTGGCAATTTTTACGGAAGAATTGATGGCACATTATGAGGATACAAAAAGCAACACTTTTTTTAGCCAATTGATAAGTCTCAAACAAAAGGGTTCAATAATGGAGCACATTGAGGAGTTCCAAAAATTGAACATAAGGGTAAAAGATATTCCAGAGGAGCATAGGATTGATGTGTTCATAGGGTCTTTAAAGGATAATATCCAACATGATGTTCGCCTTTGGGGACCTGATTCATTAGAGAAGGCATTCAGGTTAGCAAGAAAAATGGAAAGCAAAATTATGGTAACCAGGAAGCATACCACTCACAACTATAAAGACGGAAGTGTTGTTGCCCCTAGTCTTCCACAACCTATAAGGTTCACACCACAACAATTGGAAGAAAAAAGAGCAAAAGAGCTTTGTTACAGTTGTGATAGCAAATACACTAAAGGTCATAAGTGTGCTGAGAAGAAATTATTCTACATAGATTGTGAAGAGGAAGAAGAAAAGGAGCAAGAAAGGTCAAAAGAAGAGGATATATCCAGGAACAAAGCCTAGATGAAGAACAAGTGAATCCGACCATATCTTGTAATGCATTGGCAGGAATTACCACTCCACAAACCATCAAGATAGAAGGACAAATCAAGAAGAAAAAGGTAATAGTGTTGATTGATTCAGGAAGTACCCACAATTTTATTCATTGTAAGGTAGCAAAGAATTGAATTGCTTCTTATATCCAGCACCAGAGTGTCAAGTGATGGTTGCAAATGGAGGAACAATAAATTTCTCTGGAAAGTGCCATAATATCAAGCTATCCATGGGAGAATATGTATTGGATAGCCCAATGCTTTCCATTCCAATGGGATGTGTTGATGTTGTACTAGGAGTCCAATACAATCCTTGGGTACAATAGCTTTTAATTTTCAAGAACTTTTCATCAAATTTTCTATGGAAGGAAAGGAAGTTGAATTAAGGGGTATTGCAGGGAAACCAGGGAAGATAATTGGCTCTAATGGTATGACAAAGCTTCTTAAAAAGGAGAAAAAAGGTGTAATTGCACAATTATGTTCGCTAGATGTTTCCACATCAGAATCATCTATTTCTCCAGATCTTCAAAAAGTCATGGAAAATCATTCCAAGGTATTTGAGACTCCCAAAGGTCTCCCACCTATGCATGATCATGATCATGCTATTCATCTGATTCCAGGAAGTGTTCCTCCAAACATCAGGACGTATAGATATCCCTATGTCCAAAAGAGTGAAATTGAACGTATGGTTGCAGAAATGCTAGGGACTGGTATAATTCAACCGAGTCAAAGTTCTTTCTCTACTCCAGTATTATCAGTGCACAAGAAGGATGGATCATGGTGTATGTGTCCGGATTATAGGGAGCTCAACAAGCTCACTATTAAAGATAAGTTTCCCATTCCTATCATTGATGAATTACTGGATGAATTGCATGGATCAATTTACTTCACCAAGTTGGATCTTCGTTCAGGATATCATCAAATCAGAATGAAGACTGAAGACATTACAAAAACGACATTTAGAACTCATGAGGGTCATTATGAATTTTTGGTCATGCCTTTTGACCTTACCAATGCACCTTCAACATTTCAAGGTTTGATGAATTCAATATTCAAACCATTCCTTAGAAAGTTTGTGTTAGTATTTTTTGATGATATATTAATATACAACAAGTCTTGGAAGGATCATGTTGAACATGTTGACAAGGTGCTACAACTATTGGAGGAGAAATGATTATATGCAAAAAGATCCAAATGTTTCTTTGGAGTCCAGGAGGTGGAATATCTGGGTCATATTGTATCTCATGAAGGAGTTAAGGTATACCCTAGCAAAATTAAAGCCATTAAGGAATTGAAAATCCCCACATCCATAAAGCAACTGCGAGGATTTCTTGGGTTGACAGGGTATTATCGCAAGTTTGTTAATAATTATGGGAGAATAGCAGCACCTTTAACAACATTATTGAACAAAGATGCATTTTCATGGACTCCGAAAGCAACAAAAGGCCTTTGAACATCTTAAAGAGGCAATGTGCCAAGCACCGGTCTTAGCTACACCAGACTTCACAAAAACCTTTATTGTGGAATTTGATGCTTCAAGAAATGGAATTGGTGCTATTCTAATGCAAGATGAAAGACCCATTTCTTTTGAAATTCGTTAGATCAAGGGAAAGTTTTTAAGAAAAGCTATTTATGAGAAAGAAATGTTGGCAATACTCCATGCACTTAAGAAATGACGACCCTACGTAATGGGAAGACACTTCAAGGTAAAAACGGATCATTTTAGCCTTAAATACTTTTTAGAACAAAGATTATCCTCTGAAGAGCAACAAAAGTGGGTCACAAAGATGTTGGGTTATGACTTTGAAATCATCTACAAAAATGGGAAGCAAAATGTGGTGGCAGATGCACTCTCAAGAAAGGATGAGGATGTGGAAGCATTGTTGTGCGCCATTTCTATTATCCAACCAGATTGGTTAAACGAAGCAAGGGAGGAATGGAAGAATGATGAAGAAGTGTGGGCACTTATTCTAAAATTACAACAAGATTCCAGTACGTCTGATACATTTAGCTGGCAAAATGATTCGTTGTTGTACAAAGATCGCTTATACCTCTGTAAGAATTCCCAGCTACAACAAAATATTCTTATGGAATTGCACACTTCTCCCTTAGGAGGGCACTCAGGCTTTTTAAAAACTTACCACAGGGTT